>PVHT020003426.1:2414952-2434100 GCA_004024745.2 Catagonus wagneri | reverse complement strand
TGGATGGGGCTTTGTCTCTGGATGAGATTAGAGGCTGGCTGTGTGCCTGAGGGGTCTTTAGGCAGCCTGTTTCCTGATGGGTGGGGCTGAGATCCCACCTGGATTAATGTTTGGGCTGGGGCTTCTCAGCGCTGATGGGAGGGACCAGATTTTCCCAAAAATGGCCCCCTCCAGAGAAATGCAGGCTGATGAATGTTCCCGAGAGCTTCACCTCCAATGCCCTTCCCCCACAACAAGCCACAGTCACCCCTGTATTCCCAGGAGATCTTCCAAGAATTGCAGTCAGGTTCCACCCAGATTCCCATGGAGACTGCTTTGCCCTGGGACCCAGTGCACGTGAAAGTCTGTGTGCACCTTTCAAGAATGGGGTCTCTGTTTCCCCCAGTCCTGTGGAGCTTCTGCACACAAGCCCCGCTGGCCTTCAATGCCAGATGCTCCGGGGGCTCTTTCTCCCTGTGCCCCATCCCCAGGCGTGGGGTTTTGACGTGGGGCTCAGAACTCTCAGTCCTGTAGCTGAGTCTCAGTGATGCAGTTACTTTCCAGTCTGTGGGGCTTCCCACCCGGGAGGTATGGGGTTGCTTCTATTGCGTAATCGCCCCTCCTACCTCTTGATGTGGTCTCCTCTTTGTCTTCTGGAGTAGAGTATCTTTTTTGGAAGTTTACAGTCCATTTGGTTGAAGGCTGCTCAGCATTTGGTTGTAGTTTTGCTGTTATTTGGGAGAGAAGTTGAGCTCCAGTCCTTCTATTCCGCCATCTTAATCCAACCTGACTTCCATTCTTTTTCTGAGGTCTTAGATCATCCTTACCCTCATTACTTTGAATTCTTTTTCAGGTATATTGCCTGTCTCCTCTTCATTCAGTTATTTTTATGAGTTTTTATTTTGTTGCTTTATCTGAAACATATTTCTCTGTCATCTTGTTTTGTCTACCTTTCTGTGTCTTGTGGTCTCGTTTCCGCAGGCTGCAGGATAGTAGTTCCTTTTGCTTCTGATGTCTGCCCCCGGTAGGTGAGGTTGGTCCAGGGGCTTGTGCAGGCTTCCTGGTGGGAGGGACTGGTACCTGCCTACTGTCACGTGGAGCTGGTTCTTGTCTGTGTTGTGGTGTGTTTAGAGGTCGCTGTGACTCAGTATGACTCTAGGTGGCCTGTCTGCCACGAGTAGGGGCTGTGTTTCCATCCAGTGTTCCTGCACTGGAACCTGTAGACTGTTGGGTCGGACTAGGTCTTGTTATCAAAATGGTGACCTCCAGGAGAGCTCACGCCAATTAGTATGCCCTGGGGTCTCTTTCACCTGTGTCCTTGACCTCATTTTCCTAGCAATTCATTTTTAATGCTTTGGACAAAAGTATTGGCCTGTGGCTGATTGGAAGGAAAAGCAGATGGACTCTTCATCATAGATGGTTCAGGATTTGAAGTATATCCACATGATGCTTCAGTGTGTGGAGTCTGGAGTTACAGGGCCTAGGCAGGTGCCCTGCTTGTCTCCATGACTTTGGGGAGCTTATTCTCTTCTGCCTTGATTTCTTTATCTGTAAAATGGTGGTGGTCACTGTCGTTGGATTGTGAGGAGTAAAGAGATTACTGCTTCCAAGGCTCTTAGAAAAGTTCCTTGTTGAAGGACTTGGTGAGTCACAGGATATGGGCTCGGTGTGTTTTAGGCGTCATCACTTGTCCTCACAGACCTTATTGTCTTTGTGTAAGCCAGGGCTGTGACTTATACATTGTGACTTTCAAGGCCCTAGGTATTTTTGCCTTTGTGAGCTTCTTCTTACATCAAATAAATAAATAAATAAATAAATAAATATCGGCGTTCCCATAATGGCTCAGTGGTAATGAATCTGAGTAGTATCCCTGAGGACGCAGGTTCGATCCCTGGCCTCGCCTAGTGGGTTTAGGATCTGGCATTGCTGTGAGCTGTGGTGTAGGTCGCAGTCATGGCTTGGATCCTGCGCTGCTGTGGCTGTGGTGTAGGCTGCCAGCTGCAGCTCCAGTTCGGCCCCTAACCTGGGAATCTCCATATGCCGTGGATGTGGCCCTAAAAAGCAAAAAATAAAAAATAAAATAAGTTAGAACAAAAACATTTCCAGAGTCCCCTAAAGTAGGTTGGGTCTTGGGCATTGTGCTTACCTAAGAGGCTCAGACACGTGGGTGCTGTAGGTTGAGCTGACCCTGGTGTAAGTTCTTCCTTTCCTTGCTGGAATATTCTTCTTTCAAGCCTTTTTTTTTTTTTTTTTTTTTTTGGTGGTGCCCTCAGAGTATGGAAATTCCTAGCCAGGGATCGAATCTGAGCCAGAGCTGAACCTACACCACACACAGCAATGCTGTATCCTTACCCCACTGAGCCGGGCCGAGGATTGAACCCCCGCCTCCAGAGATATAAGCCGGATCATTAACTTAATGATATAAGTTATAATCATTAACTCCAAGCAGTTTCTTCTTTAAATATCATTTCTTCTCCTCTTGAGCATCTCTTCTTCATCATTGGAGACTCCATTCAAGTTTCCTTTTCTGTCCTTCCTCTTTGCACTGCAGTGTTTTGTAACTGTCACTTCACCCATCTGTCTCCCAGGATAGACTGTAAGTTCATCAAACTCAAGGAGCACCTCTCTCTCCCCTCAGGACTCAGCATATTGTAGTTACACTAGTTAATTACCTAGTGTGATTGGGTTCAATGTATCCTTGTGGAGGGAGCGGCCTGGATTTGGGCCTTGGGGAGTCTTGAAAGGTGGTTTATTCAGAAAATGGGAGATGATTAAAGATAGTCTTTTTATTCTCATTTCCTGCTGGTGCCTGAGCCCTGGTGGACTTCAAAGCACAGAAGATGATCTGAGCATTATGTGGCAAGGGCTTCACAGCAGAGCTGCCCGAGCAGTGGGCTCCCCACTGATGAGCATTAACAGGAGCTCCGTTCATTCATCACGCTGAGAACAGACCCCTAAAAGCTGATCTGCTGCCTCATTAGAAGCCAATCAGATGCTTTCACTCTTGAGTAATAGGTTCGGCTGGGCTGGCTCCAAAGGCAGAACAGCGATGGGGTTCTCTGCGAGTTTCAGACCTCGTGGCCAGGCTGGTGCAGAGCAGAGCCCTGGCAAGCGGACGTTGTGGCGGAACCACAGGATAAAAGTCTCTGCGAGAGGATGGTCAGTTAGATGAGATTGCCTGCTACAGCATCTTCTGCCCAAGGTAGACGCAGGCTTTATTCCACAGCACGGCCCAGTCTCACCATCCACCAGCTCTTGCAGAGATGCTGCGGACTCAGCACCTGAGAATCTTGTTGAACGTGTAGGCCCTGGGCCACCCCCAGAGGCTCTGAATCACTGGATCTAAGAGGGAGCTTAGAACTCACAGGTTTAACAAGCAGCTTGCGTAGATTATGTTGCGGATGGACTAGATCAGACTCGAAGAACATGGACGCTGCTGGATAGATAATCTTTGCACAAGTAAGAATCCTTTCCTGATGTTCTGGCCCCAACAGTCTGTGTTCATAGCACTTGGTGCTCATTCCTTGGATGCCTGGAACATAGTATAATCCTTAAGCATGGAAAGAAACCAGAAATAGTCCCTCTCTGCCCCCAAACATCTCCCTTGCAGATCATGGAACCCCCATTTTTCGTGTTCTTCTGGTTGTAGGGGCTGGCATGTGCCTACCTGCGAGACAGGGTCATGTCTCTTTTTTTCCCCGTACAGAACTGAGTCTGGTGCTGTGAAACCGGCTCACTGAAACTCTGCACTGGAGTTTCATTTACTATTAAGGGCTCTAATGAGGAGGGACAGGCAATTATTATTATTTATTTCACTAATTAGCCAGATAATCATTCATTTTGAAACTATTCAGGGTTGGAAATCTGTTCATTTTGTGCCTTTTGTGTAGTGCAGATTCATTTTATTCTTTTCTTTTATAAAAACAGCTGCTTTGTTAAAAGAGGGGCAAAGGTAGGGAGTAAGAAAGGGGAGATTAAAAATAGAGAGAGGGATAATTTCTGAGCTGTGAAGATAATACAGCAAGGATCCAGAGTCCATAAAAACATCACCTTTCAGTCTCTGAAGACATAATGCTTGATGATAACCATAAAGCATGTTAGTGCAAAATAAATTGCTCTTCTATTCAAATCCTTAGATGTACTACTGTGGATGTCACTGGAGATATGCAACTCTTTTTTCTGATGCTGGGGTATATTTTATCATAATTTGTGAGGTGGGTGACAGCCTTGTACACATGATTGCCTTTTCCTGCTCAGTTAGCTTGTCAAGGTCATAGTCCTTTGGCCTTTTATGAATGTTGGACTATTAAGAAATGAACAGGATAACTGAACAGCAGGACGAGGAAACTTTATTTTTCTTTATTCATCAATATGTTATGTTTTCATGGTGTTTGCTTATGGTAAGCTACTGTTCTTTTCTCCAGGTTGATTTGAAGGTGGGAGAGGATGCTGCTGTTGTTTCGATGTTCTGCATCTTATTTTTGTTGTGGGGTGGAAAGAACTTCTGGGAGGTTGGGACTCATCTTCAGAAATAATCTGTTCGATAGCACTTCCACTTTCTGGTAGCATTTAAAAGATTTTTTTTTCCAGGCAGGTCATTACCATGGGAAGTTGGGCTTCAGTAGTTGTGTGTGGATCCACCCACATTATTCGATAGCATGGACACCCAGTATAACCCTCTATTTGTGAGCCAGATCTCCTAGATACACCGAGCCTGGTAGATTAGGCTGAGAGTCTCTGTGTGTGTTGGCTTTTTGCTTCTTTTTTAAAAATGACTTTTTTGAGAATTAAAACCAAATCTGAGGATGATAGAAGCTGTAGCCGAGGATCTCAGTCCAAGGAAATGTGAGATGGTGGCCATTTCTCATACAAGTGGAAACCCTTGCTAAACATTTGGGTGGGGGAAAGGCAGAGGAAGCTTCACCTGTTTGAAGGATGTCTTAACTGGCTCCCAGAGTTTAGCGATACACTTTTTGCCTTGGTATTTTCCTCAATATGTTAAAGGATTCAACATAGGGAACTTGTAGCCTGAGTGACTTTCCCCTTTGTGGATTTTTGTGTTGTCAGTAACCCTGGAATTTGCTCATAAGTCTTGATAAAAAACCGTCGGCAATGCACAAATAAGTCCTTGAGCAGAAAGTTCAAGAAACCATTGTTCCCAGGTCTTCAACTGTTTCTACTAAACTTTCAGAAGCTCCATCAGAGGGAACTTTTTATACTCTGGTATTTTGGAAGTATCGGGGTTAACTCTGATAGGAGTAGCAGCAGGAAAAATGGCATAATATCTATTCTCATAATATCTATTCTACTCACCACTACTCATATTTGCTGAAAAGAATAAAAAGAACTTTAAAAATAAGAAGCCCTTCACAGCATTGAATGTATAGATTGTAAAAGGTTAATTTCCTGGAGTTGATCTTTATACTTTATATAGAAGAAAGATAGAAGACAGTAATGTAAATGAAAGAAATGTTTACACTACTTAAGAGTGAGATACAATTACTGAATTCATGAACTACTTGAATATAGTGCTCGCATATTAAAAATGAATTTGATTGTTTTAAATAATTCTGCTCAGTGCTTGAAAGCACTTTCAAGAGCTCGAGTGAAAGAAAAAATTTGAAGGTACTAAAAAGCTAGTCAAGCTGCTTTTTAAAAAAGATTTTAAATAACCTAGACTTCTCCCGAAGGTCATCTTACTAAGTTACCTGCAGTGCACGATGACAAAGAAATGGACATGTGGACAAATGCCAGTGCCGGTGGCCAGGTTGTACACGAGACAGAGGTTCAGAATTTTGTAATAACCATTTAATATGGCAAAGGATAGAAATGAGAAGTTAAGAAAGAAAATGGCTGAAATATAAAGCAAAGATGGAGATGGATAAGGGGCGCTGGAAGTTCTCGTTGTGAGATCCTATGTTGAGAAGAACATTCAGGTGTTTATGGGAGCCTCACCTCTTTTTTTCATATTAGTTTTATGGAAATATAGTTGACTTACAAAGTTGTGTTAGTTCAGGTGTACAGCAAAGCAAATCAGTGATACATATACATATATACATTCTTTTTCAGATTCTTTTCCCCTGTAGGTTATTATACAGTATTGAGTAGATTACTCTGTGCTATACAGTTAGGTCCTTGTTACCTGTACGTTTTATGTATAGTAATGTGTATATGTCCATCCCAACCCCCTCATTTATCCCTCGCCCCACATTTTCTGTTTGGTTACCGTAAATTTTGTTTCAGAATCTTTGAGTCTGTTTCTGTTTTAAGTTCTTTTGTATCATTTTTGTCATATTCCACATATTAGTGATCTCATATGATGTTTATCTTTCTCTGTCTAACTCACTTCACTTTGTGTGATAATCTCTAGGTCCGTCTGTGTTGCTACAAATAACATTATTTCATTCTTTTTTATGGCTGAGTAATATTCCATTGTATATATGTATCACATCTTCTTTATCCATTCATCTGTCAGTGGGCACTTAGGTTGCTTCCACATCTTGGCAGTTGTAAATTGTGCTGCAGTGAACAGTGGGGTGCATGGTATCTTTTTGAATTACAGTTTTCCCTGGATATGTGCCCAGGAGTGGGATGGCTGCATCATATGGTAGTTCTGTATTTATTTTTTTCAGGAACTTCCATAGTGTTGGGAGCATCACCTTTTAGTGTTGATAGGGCAGGACAAAGGCAGTGGCAGCAGTTGGGAGGTTGTTAGCTCTCCTTAAGAACAAGTTCTCGGAGTGGTACTTTCTCAGATCTTGAGACACATACACAGGGTTGTTAGAATAAGCTTTGTAGGCAGTGGTTCCAGCTGGGCTGAAATCGAGATCCTGAGGGCTATATAAAGCCAGCATTTCCAGGTACACTGGCTTGGTGGAATCCGAACTATGTTTTCCTGAGCCGTCTCATCAGTAATGGGGTTTCCTCTAACATGTCGGCACTCACCTGCATCAGAGTATTGGCGCCTACTATTCTCTCTTCCTAGGGTGTTCTTTACCCAGGGAGTCATGTGTTCTGCTCCCTAATGTCATGAAGGGTTCTCGCCCAATGTCACTCGTCAGCACTGCCTTCCTTCTGCAGCCACCTTGTTAGGAGCAACTCTCTATCATTCTCTAACCCACTCTTTTTTTTTTGTACTTTCATAGCATTGATCATCAAATTACATAATGTATTTTTGTTTGTCTGCCTCCCCCATTAGAAAGTAAGCTCTGTGAGGCTGGGAACCTCCCAGCAAGTTGAGGATTGCTCACTGCTGTATTCCCAGGGCCTTACCAGTGCGTGGAAACTCAAGGAAGGTTTGTTGAATGAATGAATAATACAATAATAGATTCCCTTTTTTGTTTAATTGCCACATTGAGCCCCCCCACACTTTAGTGTATGCCATCTGCAGTGGCCTATAAAGTAGGTGACGGTTACTTTACACCCCATTTTACATTTAAGGATGCTCACCTAGTGAGCCCACAGACTCTGCTCTAAGCAATTCATAGCTGCCCTGAGGGTATTAGCACTCTGCCTCTTCTTCCTAATAGAGAATTTGCTGTCCCGCACAAATTTTTAAAAATAAATTGAAATGAAGAAAGCATCAACATTACAAAAAATTAATAGGAAAGAATAACTTAGAGGGATTTCAGTTTGAACAGATTTCTTGGAAGGGACTTTCTGCTTAGGGTTGCCATATTTGGGGGGAAATGTAAGATTCCAAGTTAAATTTGAATTTCACACAAAGTGTGAGTGTGTTCTGCATGTTGTGTGGGACATGCTTATGCTAAAAAAAAAAATGCCTTATTTAACTGGACATCTTATACTTCACCTGGCAACTCTACCTTTGTTGGTTTCCATTTCTAATGAAAGAAAGCAAAAAAAAAAAAAAAAGAGAGAGCGAGAGAAAAGAAAAAAACCTATTAATTATAGTGATGCTTCTGTTCCCCAGGGACTACATGCCCTTTTACATACATCATTTCTAGCCCTCACAAAACTCCTGCATGGTAGATAGTATCTTCCATTCCTTGGATAAGGAAATTGAAGCTCAGAGAGGATAAGTAATTTGCCTAAAGACACACAGCCAAAAGCCTATTTTTCTTCCATAGCACTTAACACCCGCTGACATAGAATATTTTTTGTTTGTCTCCTCCACTAGAAGTAGGCTCAGGGAGGACAGAGAGCTCAGTCTTTACCCCAAAGAAACAATGCCCAGGTGTCAATCTTTGCCCTCTCTTTCCTCTCTATGAGCCCAGTCTCTTCTTGGATATACCAGGTTAGGGCCAGTCCACAAGCAAGAGGAGCCATCCCTAGCTGGATCCCAGAAGGAACTGAATGCACATTTCTGCCACCTTGGTCCTCAAATACTTAGCAACTTTTTTGCCAACTCTTGTCAGTCCCCTGTGGGATCATCGAGACATGGGACTTTGTCATTAGTACCATTTTGTTGTTGTTGTTCACTGAAAATAACTAAGGATAAACAGAAAACAGCAACAGCTTGTGCTGTTTCAGTTCCAGAGTCACATGCATTTTATTCTAAATGACAATATTTAACAACAAAATTGCTTCATTTCAACCTCATTGCATTCCTTCAAATTGGGAGTACTATAATTTAAAAATAATAAATGCAACAGAGTGAATATATTGCTTTCATTAATCCCCAATACTGCTTATTTTCAGCACTTTTAAATTATTTGGGTGTGCTCAATAGATTTAGTTGAAGTGGAAAAAAGAATCATTCAGATTTCAGACCATTTGCAATGATCAGTTTATCTGCTGTTTTCCAGCCAAGTAACTGAACTTCAAAGTAGCATTCGGTTTGAATGATTTCCTCCACACCCCCTGGCTGGTATGAAACAGTGAATTAGTCAAGTAAAAATGTCTGTGCAATTGAAGGTGCTATAAACAAGGGCGTCATAGCCTCTGAATTGTCAGCCAGCACAGGTGATGTTGATTGCACGTCATGGTGACCCAAGGACATCCAGAGTGACAGCGGAAACTTTCTGTCTCTGTGCCTCCCCAAAAATGAAGAATTAAAGCAATAATCTAAACATTTCGCTTCTAACCTGCCCTTTGTTTGATTCCCAAGTATTTAAAGTCTCCTTTGCAATTCTGAGATCTTTAAGCCCCAGAACTTAAGCACCAACTTGCTGGGTAAAATACAGGGTGCCCCATTAAATTTGAATTTCAGACAAACCGTGAATGATTTTCTAGTACAGGCTCTGTCCCAGATATTGCACCCTATATTTTATGTTGCTACATCTGGCAGGCCTTTTTAGGACCAAGACCCTACATCTTTTTTTTTTTTTTTTAATTGTTGAAGATTTATTGAAGACACTTAATGAAGTTACGAAGACCCTACATCTTATTAACTTGCCTGAAGGGGTAACTAATTAGAGTGGCTGGAATTTATTGAGTGTTTACTGTGTGCCATGTGCTCTCCTAAATGCTCTCATTTTTGGTCACACAGTCTTCACAACAGTGCCAGTTAGGTGTGTTGTTATTCCATTTTACAAATACAGGAAAATGAGGCTTAGGGACTAGGTTAAGGTACTTGCCTGAGATCTCAGCAAACAGTCGGTGTTGTGCAGGGTCTGTACCAAGACCTTTCTGACTTCATTGCACTATGCATTCTAATTAAATGAAAGCAAATGACTGGTTGCAGATAAGATCATATGTCTTACTAACTTTTCTTTAAGGATACAAATAGAGTCTTAAATTCATAGGGACATACTCACGGTTGAGTTTTGGCAGTGTGTATGTTAAGGCATACATGCAGAACCCATCTTATTGGCAGATGGACTGGCCCATTCCCTTATTATTAAAATGAATCTCTAACTATGGCAGAAATATAAATTCAGGGTGTGAAATGCAATGGCAGTAATTGGACAAAGCTTCAAATGAGTGAAAGCAGCTCTTAAACAATTGTTATGAACTCAGTAAAATCGCTGTTGTTTAATTTTAAACTCATTATGTATGCCAAGAAGTGTTTAAACTTTATTTGGGGGCTTTTGGATTGTGGGTTTGCTTAAATATAGGCTCCATCTTCTAATTAGATAATAAGCAAGTTCATTTGCAGATGGGCCCGGTTCCAGGCGGAGGGTCTCATAACATTTCTTCATAAATATCTACCATGTGTGATTATTGAAAATATGATGAAACAACATTTTGAAAAAACTCAAAGGAAGAAAACAGCGCCCACGACACAGCACCATGATTTTCATTCTTGCACATTCCTTTCCTGTTAGTGATTTCTGAAGTGGCCAGAACTGACAGAGATTCCACAGTGCTTGTTAGAAATGAATTCATAGTTTCTGTCAAGAAAAAACTGCCTTCTTGGAAGAAAAGGGCAGAGGAGGAAAGAAAACTCATCTTGCAATATGAAACAGTGTTGGGTTTTCTTTTTCTTTTTTTTTTAATTCCATAAACAAGATATGCAATGAAGTTTTAAGCAGTTTTTTTCCCTTTTTCACCGTAATTATTCCTTTATTTTGAAGGCACTGAAATCCTTAGACTTGATTTCTGGGTTTTGAGATCAGGGAGGTTCAAGCACTTGCCATAGAACTAAAGAGAACGGGACTGACATGGAGGTGGATTTCTGGTCCTTCCAGCACTGGTTCATTGAGCACCCACAAGACACTTGGCACTTGACACCAGGTTAAGTTCGAGAAATGAACAGACACACATGGAACTTGAACTTGCCATGCTGTGACAGAAGTCTGAATTACTATGGACAGATAGCAGTGTTTTCCTGATGGGCCACAATAACTGATGTGACAAGATCAGAGGGCCATGAGTCTTCCAAGAGAGACTGGCTCCACACAGGACAGTGTCCACACGCGCCAGGAAGGACTGGGGGTAATTTGGTCACAGCTTGTACCCTCCATCAGTGGACAGGACTCCTTGAGAGGGTAAGACTTGTAAAACCTTCAAAGAAAACAATGATTTGCCAGGAAATTAAGGGAATTCGACCGTAGCCCCTGTAGAGCATCCTTATTATGTAACACAAATTGTTCAGCCATAGGATCAATGCAGGGGCCTCGTGGAAGCTCGCTACACCAGCAAAAAGTGGAATGATTTACATTTGGAAGCCACAGCTGGTATGAAAATAAACATTGAATCAGTTCCTTCCTTTAAGTCTATGTTCCATTAGAATAACTATGGTAGGTGACATTTTTCACATTTTAGTTGGTGTTTTGCTGATTTTATCAGAATTTCTGCTGATCAAAGCAAATTGGCTATTTATTTATTTTGCGATGAAGCTAACTGTTCAGTGCAGGTTTAATGTACTGTAATGAATTTTAAATATCCTCCTAGTCACATGACAAAGTGTTTGAATCAAGATGTCCTTGTTACACTTAAATTATTAATTACTCAACTGGACAAAAGGCAACTTTCACATGTAATGTCACATTTAAAAATGGATCTGAATTGGATGAAAATGTTAGGCCTGCATTAAAAGATGTCAGAGAAATAAAAAGTGTTTTCCCCTACAATCTGCTTAACCCACTCATACCTACTTGGTTTTTAGACATATGATAAATACTTTCATTATTAGTTTATTTTCAGTAGCTTGCAGAACAATAAGTTTTTATGCTATTTACACTCCAGTGACTTTGGTTTAATTGGCTTCTTTTATGTTATTTATATAAATATAAATCATACTGAGTTTTAAAGTATTAATGATGCATTTTATGTTATAATGCTGTTTTTATCCTGTCTAGCACTCCATAAATCCATCCATGAGTAGCAACTAAGGATCTTTATAAAATCTACTTCAAAAGTTGAAGCAAATGCACTCTGAACCTCAACAGAATTCAGACTTAGGATGAAAAGATCTGCTGAATTACACATAATTTGCATTTGAGTTAGCAAATTAATTTATTCAAATATTTCTGGAGGGCAATTCTCAGGTCTCTATGCTTGGGAAACAACATAGATTTGTTTTTCAAGGCACTGTAACAAAGCAAAGCAAAAAACCCATTTAAATAAAACTGAGTTTTAAGCAGTGCTTCTACCAGTTAAAGGGTGGGTCTCTGGAATCCCTCAGACATGACATCTGTCAAGCAAATATGTGAGTCAAGAGATCTTTAGCTCTATTTAAGTGTTTGCAGTTGTTGACTTTTATAAACACCCACTTGGTGATCATTGGATGTTTTTCTCTAGCATCCTAAGATGATGTCATGAGTAAATGGAATTTTCTAACATAGCTCAATTTCCCAAATAAACTTTAGGATTTTGTAGATTGAGTTTCAGCGCTGAAAGCCATATGAAAATTAAATCAGAGTCAATAAGAGATATTTTTGAATCAACAAATGATGTCATTTCAGTTGTTGGTTAAAAACATGTGCCCTCAAAATGGGATTAGGTAACAGATAATTTAATGTGGTTAAGTTTAAACAACAACAAACCCCACCCCCACACACAAACAACTGTGTGACGTGATGAGAATGGTAATTTAATTTTGTTTCACTTAGGTAAAGTTATGTGCCCATCTGAAGCATGGCCTTGATCTTTGAGGTGACAAAGGTAGTGAGTAGAGAAGGATGAAATGCTTCTTGACCATTCATTCTTAAAATGTCTCTTGAACTCTACCCAAATGTGGTTTTCTTTTTGATTGAGTGGCTTGTGATATGGGCTGCTTCACTCGTCTCTGTTCTTGTCTTATCATGTTTAATTTTCAAAGTGCCGGAAGTGTTCAGGACAGCATGATTGTATTGCATAGGCTGTGTCAGTGAGAGAATTCTAGGAACCAGAGAGATCTTCCTAATCTTCCTACCTGGAAAGCTTCGGTCAAGATATTTACCTTCTCTGGTAAAGCCTTGGTGTTCTTATTAATAAAATAGGGATAGTCGTAGTGCTTGCTCCATGGTGATGTTTCGAAGAATGAATGAAATGAGGTGCATGGAGCCTGAGCACTGTATCTTGTTCCCAGTAGTTGCTCAGTTAAGTGGTGATTGTTGTAATGTGTCTTTAGTGTACTTACTCTGTGCCAACTTTGGCAGGATGTCAACAAGTCAGTCATGCTGGTAACTATGGCATATTTTCAACTCAGGTAGAAACCACTGGGGAAATAACGAATATTTATTTAGTGAGAATGACGTCCCTGAAGAGGAGAGATAATATCTGGTATCTAAGCAAGTACTACAGGAAACAGTAGGAAAATAACTTGTAGACTGTGGCAGCTGTTCTCAGGATGAATTGAGTGCTCGCTGAGAAGAGGATAGGATGATCAGCTGGCAGAAAGAAACTGAAAGAGACAGGTCACTTGATTTGCACTGCGCCTAATGGGGAGAAAGTCACAATCTGGTTGGTGAATGTGGCAGGTGTTTACTACCCTGCCTTAAATAGCTCTTTCAGTTTACAAAGAACTTCCCCCAGCCCAGTGATGCAAGTGGTTCGAACGTAATGATGCCTTTTGCAGATGAGGTCATGGTGTCTCAGGGAAGTAAAGGGACTTGCCCAAGGCAGAACTTGAGCCAGACCTTCCTTCCTTAGGGGAATATGCATCAATAAGTAGTTTAACTTCATAAAAATAGCTAACAGTTATGAAAGCAATTCATTTAGGAGTTCCCATTGTGGTTCATTGGGCTAAGGACCCGACATTGTCTCTGTGAGGAGGCAGGTTCGATCCTTGGCCTCACTCAGTTGGTTAAGGCTCTGGCGTTGCCGCAAGCTGTGGTGTAGGTCGCAAATGTGGGTTGGCTCCATCGTGGCTGTGGCCTAGACCTCAGCTGCAGCTCTGATTCAAGCCCTAGCCCAGAAACTTCATATGCTGCAGATGCAGCTGTAAAAAGAAAACAAAGAATGCAATTCTTTTAATCCTTATATTACCTTAATGGATAGTTATACTACTGTGAACCCCATTTTACAGATATGAAAACAGGCACAGAAAGATGAAACAGTTTGTGCAACAGCATCTGGTGAGTGGGACACCTGGAATGGGAAGTCAGAAAGTTTGGCTCCAGAATCCACACTCTTCCCACTATTCCACCTCTAGTGGACCAAAACTGAGAATAATCTCTGGTTCTTAAACTGTAGCAAGCATCAGAATTACCAGGAGGGTTGATTAAACACAGATTGCTGATACTCACTGCCGAGTTTCTGAGTTTCTGATTCAGCTCATCTGGGATGAAGCTAGAAAATTTGTGTTTTTAACAAGTTCCCAGGTGATGCTGAGCCAGATGGCTTGGAGACCACACTTGGAGAACCATTGGTCCAGACTAGAGACATAAAATCTTGGAGGTCTAGACACCCTGTACACCTCAGCGTTCTTTGGTCAGAGGGAGAGGGCACCACACCTGGCCTCCTCTGTAGGCTCACACCTCCTGGCTTCTCTGGCATCCTCAGCATACTAAGATGAAGCCACTTGTTTGAGTGCTTATAAGGGACTCCCCCAGAAAAGTTAGTTTGCGTAGTTATGATTATGCTCAGGGATAGTCGGTGGGGGTGCAGAGCAAGGAAAAATCTCACAGATCCCCTTCCGTTTACTATTATATGTGCAATCAGCTAAAGTGTCCATGATGGGAAGTCTGGCAATGCACAAGAAAAGAGCAGATGGAGGGGAAGATAGAAACCTCATCCCTTTGCCTTCGTAATAGGAGTCAGAGAAAGTTACAGGATGATGTATGTGTTCAGATCTCTAGAATTATGGCTACTTTTCTGGAATTTTTAGCGACGTTATTATTTTAATGACCAAGGAGGCAGTTGGGTGTCATCTGCTTGAAAATGCCAAATAATGGTGAGTTTATTTATTTTCTGGTGTATTCAGTGAAAATAACATAGCATAAAAACATACAATGAACACTCTATGCTCTTAGTTAGGCACCACAGTTTAATATTTAATGTAGTTGCCCAAACTTCCCACTTGCTTCGTTGATTAAACTTCATACAAAAACAGGTTACCTGCTATCACTGATGAAGTTGTCCATTTGAAAAGGAAGTCAGGTCTAAAATGGTAGTGATGTGACGCAGCATGGAAATTGGATGCCTTGCGCCCTCCCTGCCTGGAATCCGGGCAGTCTCTGCCCACAGGCACCCTCAGAGCTGCTTGCCATTGGGGTGAGGGGGGGAGCTTTTATTCAGACATTTGTCTTTGGGGGGGGGCTCTACAACCCTCTGAGGAGGACATCTGTTCTATGCCAACTTGACTGAATTAAAATAAAAAAAGATATAAGAACTTGGCAGTGAATAGAACTTTGAACCAGGGCTGTCTGGCGCTTACCCAGCTTGGTGCTCTCCATCGCTGGGTGGCCAGAGCACCAAAGGCTAGACCATGTTTGGACCACCCAAAGTATCCAGCTGGCATCATTTTAACCACCTTCCCACCTCACAGGGTTATTTATACTGAACTACATTTCTTTCAGCCATTTACCATTGACTTTCATCAAGCCACGTTAAAAAGAAAGGGCCGAAAGCTTTTGTGCTTGTGTTCATTTTAACGTGGCCGAAATTCATTTCTCATTACATTATACATGTAAACTTCAAATCTTTTCTTTATGTTTATGAAATATGTCAAACACACAGAAAGTGAGAGACCCCAAATTGTCATGAAAAGTTTCCCTTTTGCTGTATCTGTCTCATTTTCGAAAGAGAAATAGAATGTTAGAAAGACAGTTTACGGCCCCGTTCTGCACTCCTTAGAGGTAACTGCTGTCGTACAGTTGATATGTATCTTTCCTGTCCACACTTTGTGTGCTGTTGGTGCATATCCAAGTGTCTACAAAAAATATGTAATATACTTATTAAGCTTTTCAGAAGTTTCCATAAGTGACTCAGTGCATCTCTGCTTGCATACAGTGGACTCTTCATGAAGACATAGATGAGAAATTTTTATTGGGTATTATGCTGGGCATCAGTTTTTCTCATGGATACCATGGAACATATGAATGGTGTTCCCTTCTTTGCAGTGATGGTTGGGACTCTGAATTCTAATTTGTTGTCCACTTTTTTTTGTCTACTTACTTTTTCTGAATAGTTCCTTACTTTGTTTTCCCTCTGCCTGCATTTCTTTAATTTATTGAGGCTGGTTGCATTTATATTCTTCTAACAAGATCTCTTTTTCTTATCTTTTTTTGTTGAGCTCCACCCTTTCCTCCCCCATTCAGTGCCTCCTCTACTTACATACTGATTACCAGCAGGCAGCTTCTGCCACCCTACCCCCTCAAGCCTTGAGTTCAAGACAGTTGGCAAGATTTACTGTAAGGTTAAGCATGACATTGTGTTTAGGGAAAATAAATTGGTTAAGCCTAAAATCCAGTTGTGTTATCTGTTAGTATCCAAGAAATCAGGTGTAAAATATGCAGTGGATTTGCATGTTAAAAATAACTTCTCATCCAGAAGTGGACCCTGTAGTTTATTCCCTAGAGCAAAAGTTGTTTTCGGTAGTAGAAAGAGCCTTAGGATCGCAGGCTGATGAACACACGTTGCAATATTTTCATAATTTGAAGCCAAAATGATTGCACAGCAAAGGAGCAGAAGCCTGGGGAAGCTATTAACAATTTAAGAATTTACCATTTCCAGTTAGTGCAAGAATGTTAATTCCATTTCCAAAGGGAAACATAGAAATGGTGTGTATTATGACTCTTGGAGACATATTTTGTTTAGTCGAGTATTAAAGTGTCAGAATTTGGTGTTTTACCCTTTGAGCCTTTGCTAATTTTCCCTCCACCTTAGGCATGACCACTCCGGAATTTTTTCCCTAAAGTCAGTCATTCTAAAATGCAGCCGAATTCATCTTCTTGGGATTATAATGGGCATCTTGAATGGTTATGTTAGCCTCAAAGATAACCATGTGATTGTCCAAATTCAGGTAGGAAACAAAAGTAGTTATATATTAATTTTCGTATAAAAAAGCATTTTCAAACAGCAGAGAAATATTTGATCAAATAGGGAAAATTATTCTACAAGGTATACAGAGAATAATGAGCTACAATTTGTTATTTAAAATAAATAATAGGAATTTTAATATTTTATTTGCTAGTAATCCATGTATTCAGTTGAGGCTGTCTTTTTTCCAAGCTTAATATGTCATACTTTTAATACTTGTGCAAATTATTTGTTATTAAATTACCCTTTTAAATACACTAGTTGTAATAATGTCATATATTACCTCATTTATCTATCCATATGTATACATGCTTACCTATAAAAAATCTACTGAACTTCTATTGTTGACACTATTGGGTGCTAGAAATACAAAGATGAGTAAGATCTGTACCATGCTTTCAAGTAACTTAGAATTTCATGTTAATGATGGAGTTATAAAAAAACAATAAAATGTGATATCTGATATAGTTGATAAATATAAAAAGTGTTATGGAAACACTTATTTAAATTCTTTCTGAAACCATCAAGGAGAGAAATACACAAAAATTACATTTTAGTAAGAGTAGCTTAAGAAAATGTTTCCTGACTTCCAAGGCAGATTTAATCTTCCTTCATCTTTTACCGCAGAATCATATATACTCCATTGTGTATTGTCATATTTCATTCTAGTTAGTGGTTCTCAAATCTTCATCTTTACTAGATAGAATTCTTGGGACAAAAAAATATTTTATTTAACTCTGTATCCTTAGTACCAAGCACAGGATAAGAAGCTCAGTGAAACATTTGTTGAAAGAATAAACACATAAGTTAAGAACTGTCAAGAGTAATTTAAAAATATTTTGAGCTAAATGAAAATAAACACAATTTCTCAAAATCTTTAGGATGCTGTGAAAGTACTGATTAGGAAAAAATGATAGCATCGAATGCATGTTAAAAAAGAAGAAAAATCTGAAATCAGCCATCTAAGCTTTTACCTTTGACAACTAGAAAAAGAAGAGCAAATGAAATGCAAAGTGGGCTAGACATCAGGAGAAAAGAAAACTGCAAGCAAATATCTCTTATGAACATGGATGTAAAAATCCTCTGCAAAATAATAGCAGATTGAATTAAAAAATTATGAAAATATACCACATTGAAGATGAGTAAAGCTAGTTCAGTGGTTGAAAAGCACTTAATGTAATCCATCACATGTCATCATTGCTAAAAAAGAAAAATCACATAATCATAGCAATAAATGCAGAAAAAACATTTGACAAAATCCAGCGTTCATTTGTGGTTAAAAAAAAGTCTCTAAACTAGGAATAGAGTGAAACTTCATCAACTTGGTAAAGACTATAAAGAATATCTACAGATGACATCATACTTAAGATTGAGCAACTCAAACAATATGCTACTAAATAACCAATGGATCACTGAAGAAATCAAAGAGGAAATTAAAAAATACCTAGAAGCAAATGACAACAAAGACACGACACCCCAAAACCTCTGGGATGCAGCAAAAGCAGTTCTAAGAGGAAAGTTTATACCAATACAAGCCTACCTCAGGAAATAAGAAAAAGTTCAAATAAAACAACCTAACTTTACATCTAAAGCAGCTAGAGAGGGAAGAACTGACAAGACCTAAAGTTAGTAGAAGAAAAGAAATCATAAAGATCAGAGCAGAAATCAATGAAATAGAAATGAAGAAAACCATAGAAAAGATCAATGAAACCAAAAGTTGGTTCTTTGAAAAGATCAACAAAATTGATAAACCCTTAGCCAGACTTATCAAGAAAAAGAGAGGACACAAATCAATAAAATTAGAAATGAAAAGGGAGAAGTAACAACAGACATCACAGAAATACAAAGGATCATAAGAGACTACTGTATGCAACTATATGGCAATAAAATGGAAAACCTAGAAGAAATGGACACATTCTTAGAAAAGTACAATCTCCCAAGACTAAACTAAGATGAAATAGAAAATATGAATAGACCAATCACAAGTTCTGAAATTGAAACTGTGATTAAAAAACTTCCAACAAACAAAAGTCCAGGACCAGATGGCTTCACAGATGAATTCTATCAGACATTTAGAGACGAGCTAACGCCTATCCTTCTGAAACTCTTCCAAAAAATTGCAGAGGAAGGGACACTCGCAAACTCATTCTATGAAGCAGCCATCAACCTGATACCAAAACCAGACAAAGATATCACAAAAAAAGAAAATTACAGGCCAATCTCACTCATGAACATAGATGCAAAAATTCTCAACAAAATACTAGCCAACCGAATCCAACAATACATTAGAAGGATTGTACATCATGATCAAGTGGGATTTATCCCAGGGATGCAAGGATTCTTCAGTATCTGCAAATCAATCG
>PVHT020003426.1:2403054-2414852 GCA_004024745.2 Catagonus wagneri | reverse complement strand
CATATGATCCTCTCCATAGATGCAGAAAAAGCCTTTGACAAAATCCAACACCCATTTCTGATAAAAACCCTTCAGAAAGTGGGCATAGGGGGAACCTACCTCAACATAATCAAGGCCATCTATGACAAACCCAGAGCTCACATCATTCTCAATGGTGAAAAGCTGAAAGAATTCCCACTGAGATCAGGAACAAGACAGGTATGTCTACTTTCGCCACTACTATTCAACATGGTTTTGGAAGTCCTATCTACAGCAATCAGAGAAGAAAAAGAAATAAAAGGAATCCAAATCGGAAAGGAAGAAGTAAAACTATCACTTTTTGCAGAAGACATGATACCATACCTAGAGAATCCTAAAGACTCTACCAGAAAACTGTTAGAGCTCATCAATGAATCTGGCAAAGTTGCAGGATACAAAATTAATACACAGAAATCAACTGCATTTCTATATACTAACAATGAAAGATCAGAAAGAGAAATTAGGGAAACAATCCTATTTACCATCACATCAAAAAGAATCGAATACTTAGGAATAAACCTGCCTAAAGAGACAGAAGACCTGTACTCTGAAAATTATAAGGCGCTGATGAAAGAAATCAAGGATGACATGAACAGATGGAAAGACATACCATGCTCTTGGATTGAAAGAGTCAGTGTTATCAAAATGACTATACTACCCAAGGCAATCTACACATTCAGTGCAATCCCTATCAAATTACCAAGGCCATTTTTCACAGAACTAGAACAAAATATTTTAAAGTTTGTTTGGAAACGCAAAAAACTCAGAATAGCCAAAGACATCCTGAAAAAGAAAAGTAGTGACGAGAAGAGGAATCAGGCTCCCTGACTTCAGACTCTACTACAAAGCTACAGTCATGAAAGAGTGAGCAACTTAAAGCCTTCCCTCTAAAATCCAGGTACAAGACAATGTGTTCCTCAGAGTACTCCTTTTCAGCATTATACTGAAAGTTATAACTAATGCAATAGGAAAAGAAAAAGGAAATAAAAAGTTTATGTACTGGGAAGGAAGAAATCTTTGTTCTCAGATGACCTGATTTTCAATGTAGAAAGTCCAAAAGAATAGACGGAAATCTCCCGGGACTAATAAGTGATTATAGCACATTTGCAAGATAAAAGATTAATATACAAAAGTCAATCAGTTTCCTAAATACCAGCATGAACAAGTGGAATTTGGAATTAGAAACCGAATACCATTTACATTAGCATTTCCCACCCAAAAGAAATATTTAGGTGCAAATCTAACAAAATATATATAATGACAAGATATATATGAAGACAGCTTCAAAACTCTGATGAATGAATTAAAGACTAAATAAATGGAGAGGTGTTCTATGTACCTGGATAGGAAGATTGAATGTTATCATGCTGTTAATTTTTCACATCTTGATCAGTAGGTTAAATGAAATCCCAATTAAAATATTGGCAACTTATTTTGTAAATATTAGCTGATTCTCTCTTATATGGAGAGACAGAAGACCTGGAACAGTAAACACTATATTAGAAGAAAACAGTGCAGTTGGAGGACTGAAACACCCAGCTTCAAGACTTACTGTAAAGCCATTGAAATCAAGATAGTGTGGTACTGATGAAAATAATACAAAAATAAATGAATGGAACAGAACAGGGAGACCAGACATAGACTCCATAAACATAGTCAACTAATTTTTGACAAAGCAGCAAAGGCACTACGGTGGAGCAAAGTTAGTTTCTTCAACAAATCATGTTGAAACAACTAAACCATCCACGGGAAAAAAATTTTTTTTAAGAATTTAGGCACAGACCTTAAAAGCCTTTACAAAAAATCAGCTCAAGACCTGAGTGTGAAATGCAAAACTGTTGAAGTTTTAGAAGATAAGAGAAAACCGTAGACAACCTTGGGTGTGCCAGTGACTTTTAGATTTTGTAAACAGACAAACCCCAAATGTTGGATCTTCTATAGGACGGTACACTTGGTTTCTTCACAAATTAATTATGTGAAAAAAAGGAATAGAAAAGAGGAAGGAGAGACAATTTTAGATTGAGAGACTTTAGATGACTAAATAAATATAACGTGTGGACCTTATTTAGATCCCATAAAACCAAATGTAAAAATGGTTTTATGGGATTTTTGAGAAATTTGAATGTGTCTGTGTTGGTTGATCTCAAGAAAAATTTTGCATTTACCTGTGTCTATAAAAATGGTTAATATGGTTATATATAAGAATGCTGTATTTTCAAGAGATGCATATGGAAGTCTGTAGAACTGAAATGACATGATGTCTGGGACCTGCTTCAAAATAATTCACCAAAAAATGAGAGAATGAGGCGGGGGTTGGCGGAGGAGGAAGAGGGAAAGGGGAAGGGGAGGGAGAGGCAGGGGAAGAGGGAGAGGAAGGGGGCACGTTAACAACCGAGGTGATGAAGACAGGGAGAGTGAGGAATAAAAGGAGGAATTAGTCATTGCTATAATAAAATAAAATTTCCCTAAGCTAAAGAAAGAAACAGTGTTCACGTCTCTCGGGAATCAACATACCACATTGACCCAGAAAACGTGTACTTGTTTGGGTGACATTATCTACTTTGAGTATGAATATGTGCTATACACACACACACACACACACACACACACACACACACACACACACACGTATTTATTTATATGCTTATATATTTATTTATTTTGCCTTTTAGAGCCGTACCCGCGGCATATGGAAGTTCCCAGGCTAGGGTCGATTCTGAGCTGCAGCTGCTGGCCTACAACACAGCCAAAGAAAGCATTGCCAGATTTGAGCTGTATCTGTGACCTACATCACAGCTCATGGCAACACCAGATCCTTAACCTGCTGAGTGAGACCAGAGATGGAACCTGCATCCTCATGGGTTCATTTCCGCTGAGCCGCAGCAGGAACTCCTCAATATATGTTATTTTTTTTAGCCCACAAATAGAGAACTAAAGTTCCTTTCAAATAACTCCTAAATATTTTCTGTAGCTGACAGATGGTCGCAAAGACTATGTCGACTTTATTGGCTGATTTATTAAGTGGTAGTTTTCTGGAATTTTTTTTCATAAATTTACCTTAAATTGGATTTTGATCTTTTCCCTCTCTCTCCCTCGCTTGCTGTCTCTCTCACTGGGGCCTCTAGTCCAAAAACATGCTTCTTCTGGTGGCTCTGGGCTCCTATGTTGCAGTGATATTAGAATTACAACAAATCTGCTTACTGAAATTGAGAATATCTCAGCTGAGTCTTCTTTTTCCTCCCCAGATTTACTTGGTTGTTCATCACACTTACTATTCCAGAATAACTTTACACCCACCTTTGTCAAGTTGTGAATAAACTATCCCACTGCTGTTTGTTTGGAATTGAACTGTTTTTTGTAAAGATAACTGAGATAATTGATATGTTTGCAATATTGTATCTGGGAACAAGGTATGTGTCTCTACTCTTCTGGTCTTCTTGTCTGTTTGTCAATACATTATACAGCTTTTTAAAAATATTTTTCTTACACATATCTTTTGTGAATGGTCTTTTTAAATACTATGTTTTGTAATTAGTTACTGATGGCATGTGGAAAGCTCTTGATTTTTATGTTGCTGTTATATCTAGCCATCTGAGAAAACGGTTATAATTGTTTAAAAATTCGCTGTAAATAATCTCAATCTTCATCACAAGGGAAATGATTAAAGTAATTAGGATAAATCTAGTCAATGGAATATTATGCAGCTCTTTAGAAATTATATATATAATATGTGGGGAGGAAGAGAACCATCTCCAGGATAAAGTGAAAAAAGCAGTTAACCAAAACAAGTTGCAGAGTAATAATATGGTTCAAGTATGTAAAACTACTACATGTGGGTGTATGTGCATATATATGTATAAATATATATGTATAAAAGCACGGAGTAAGGTCTGGAAAAAAGCATCCCAAGGATAACATTACTCAGCTTTGAGTAGGAGAGTAAAGGAGTATTTCATGCTTTTACTCTATGGTTTGTTTTTTTTGTGTGTGTGTGTGTTTGCATTTTTTCTAAAACATGAACTTACGTAATGATTTATGTCATGAGAAATTCAAAATTCGAGAATAAGATGTTGGGAAATGGACAAGTTGCTAAAGATTGACACGGAGGAATCTCTGGGAAGAGTGGATATTAGTTCATAGAAAACCCTCACAGGTCATTAATTTCTGCAGTGTCTTTAAAGTCACTTCCATCTGGTTCTAGAAAATCTGTGGCTCAACACAACCTGTCAGGAAGTATTACCAGCATCTATTAGAGCAGAAAATGAAGATAAAAGGTAACACCACTGACCAGTGAAATCAGTGGAGACATCCTCTCCCCCATGTTTATCTTCCTCCTGTGATTTCTCCTATGCAAGGGCCATGGACTAGTGAGAGACCTAAATAAATTTGCAGGCTAGCAGAATTGGCTATTTCAACCTCTAGTCCTCACTTATTGCCACCTGCAAACCAGAGGAGACCAGCCTTTATTTCTTAGGTCTTCGTAGTGTCTACAGTTTCCATGTGGAAACTGTTCCAACCTGCATTACAAATGGGAGCTCCAGGAGTTCCCTTCGTGGCTCGGTGGTTAACGAATCTGACCAAGAACCATGAGGTTGCGAGTTCGATCCCTGGCCTTGCTCAGTGGGTTAAGGATCCGGCACTGCCGTGAGCTGTGGTGTAGGTTGCAGACGGGGCTCGGATCCCGCGTTGCTGTAGCTGTGGCGAAGGCCGGCAGCTGCAGCTCCTGTTAGACCTCTAGCCTGGGAACCTCCATATGCCGCACGTGCAGCTCTAGATAAAGGCAAAAAGACAAAAAAAATAAATAAATAAAAGGTGGGAGCTCTGTTGGTTTGCCTGCATATGGTCATTTGAAGCACATTTATTGACCCTGAAGTGAGGCCCTTCCTTGGCTTGGCACCTGAGGTCTTTATGAAAGGTCCCTTATTACTTCACGTCCTTGTAAATGCCTATGTCATGTCCGTTGCAGTGAATTAGAGCTGTCTCTTCACTTGTGACAGAAGCCTGTGTGTGACCTGGACTTTTTATTTTATGTAACAAGGTAAATGGAGATCAATGGTGGACACCTAACAGAGTGTCTAACAGTGCTTCTCGAACTTTAGCGTAGGAAGCACCTCAGAATGCTGACTCATTGAGTCTAGAGAAACCCTTGAACTTGGATTTGTAAGAAGTTCCCAGGTTATGTCAATGTGGCTGGTCCAAGAAACACAGAGTAGAGAGAGTATAGAGCCTTTGCTTGGTGCTTAATAAATATTTCTTGAATGGGTCTTCTTCTTTCCTAACCCCCAAAATGTGAGTCCATGTGTTAAGAACACACCCTTCCTCTTTGTTCTCTCTGTAAGGCTATGAGGTATTTTCACTTTCCATAAAGCTGTCAGGCTATTATATTTTACACATCTCCATGCACATCCCGATATTCTGCCCAAATGGAGGCAGGTCCCAGGGCTGTTTTTCCATGTAGACCCATTGCTTTGTGGGTCTGATCCAGTTACTCTTTCCCAGCCCAGTCTAACATGAGGAGCAATCTCTACCCTGGAGAGATAGCCCACTGGGGATGCAGGTCTGCATCACAGGCAAAGCCAAGAGGGAACCCGGAGGCCCCTTCTGCAAGACGAGGTCCCCCAGAGCCAGGGCCCCTTCCCAGCTCTGGGGTAGTGACTTGCTCAAGCACAAAATGGTTCACAAAATTTCACAAACCAAAACACAAATATCAAGTGGCATGGACTCTAACACAGAGGTGCCCTAAATTGAGCAAAGGTTAAAAGTTAATTGGGCTGGTGTCTTGAAAAATGTATTGCTTACTTAGTTTTCCCTTTGGTTGGAGAAAAAAAAATAGTGTTTGCCTGTTGAACTATGGTGAAAATGGCTGATAAATTAAAATCTCAGGCTCAGTCTTCTGGGAGGTTCTTTTCCTTAGTGTTGGATCAGAAGCCAGGTGAGCAAAATTGTCGAAATACGTATGTTGAAATACTCTTTTGGAATGAACTAGGCATATTTTGGAGAGATGGAGATGTTAATTTTACTCTATGAAACCAGGTTTAATATTTTAAGAGTTGTCTTTAGATCTCTGGATTATGTAGACAGAAAAATTCTGTTGTCTTGTGGTTAGTTTAATAGTTATTCTCACTTATTGGCTATTCAGCTGGGGACTCTGGGGGTACAGTGTTAGCAGAATTCACTTGAGGGCTCTAGTATGTGCGCATTAGCAGAACACATTGGGCTGTGATTTGTAGCACGAGCCTGATTTTACAGGGAGCATTTTCCACCCACCCACAGCTTCTCGGTAATGTTGGAATCTGTCTGGTTGGTGGAGGATCAGTAGCTTAAGGAGCTAATGAATATTCATTTCTTTTCCCTGGGTATAAAGTAAAATAACCAGTAATTAGTATAATATTTAATACTTCTATTCAAAATAAATAAATCTTTTGTAAAAAAAAAAAACCTAATTATTATAATGTAGCAAATTCTGCATATGTAACTGGCATTGGATGTGGTATTTTGAAAATGCTTCTAAGCCCTCATTTACATGTTTTGAGATTAGTTAATTACTCCCCTTGTATGCATAAAACAGAACTCTAAATTTTTACCTGCATTTATTATTCAGTTTCCTCTCTCCCAAGTTTAGCTGATTCTAATATTTAAATTTTACATTATTTTTGACACTGAATATATTTGTATTTTGAAGCAGTGTTTCGAATGTGGAGTTGTTCTTGTCCTCTTCTCTTATTCCACAGATGGAGGCTGCAGGTGGCTTATGGAAATTCCCAGTCAGTGTTTCTTACCTGATCCTAGGTTCAGGTGACAAGGTTTAACTGTTCTAATTTTTTTAAATATATGTTTTTTATTTTTTTAGAATGGAGTTCTATTAAGATTATAAGCAGACTTTTTAGCAGAAGTCTTTTTTTAATTTTCTTATCTTTTTATTAAATATTTTTATTTTTTCCATTACGGTTGGTTTACAGTGTTGTCAGTTTGCTACTGTACAGCAAAGTGATCCAGTCACACACACACACACACACACACACATATAATCTTTTTCTCACATTATCCTCATCATGCTCCATCAGAAGTGACTAGATATAGTTCCCAGTGCTATGCAGCAGGATCTCATTGCTTATCCATTCCAAAGGCAATAGTTTGCATCTATTAACTCCAAATTCCCAGTCCCTCCCAGTCCCCCCCTCCCCCTTGGCAACCACAAGTCTGTTCTCCATGTCCATGAGTTTCTTTTTCTGTGGAAAAGTTCATTTGTGCCATTATTAGATTCCAGATATAAGTGATATCGTATGCTATTTGTCTTTCTCTTTGTGACTTACTTCACTTGTTATGAGAGTCTCTCGTTCCATCCATGTTGCTGCAAATGGCAATATTTTGTTCTTTTTATGGCTGAGTAGTATTCTATTGTGTATATATACAACATCTTCTTCTTCTTCTTCTTTTTTTTTTTTTTTGGTTTTTAGGGCAGCACTCACCGTACATGGAGGTTTCCAGGCTAGGGGTCTAATTGGAGCTACAGCTGTCGGCCTAAGCCACAGCCACGGCAACATCAGATCCGAGCCACGTCTGTGACCTTCCCCACAGCTCACAGCAATGCCAGATCCTTAACCCACTTAGTGATGCCAGGGATTGAACCCACAACCTAATGGTTCCTACTTGGATTCCTTTCTGCTGCGCCATGATGGGAACTCCTATACCTCATCTTCTTAATCCATTCATCTGTCAGTGGACACTGAGGTTGTTTCCATGTCTTGGCTATTGTGAATAGTGCTGCAGCGAACATACGGGTGCATGTGTCTTTTTCTTTTTCCTTTCTTTTGTTTTCGTTTTGCTTTTTAGGGCCACACTTGCCACATATGGAGGTTCCCAGGCTAGGGGTCCAATCAGAGCTACAGCTGCCAGCCTACACTGCAGCTACAGCAACACGGAATCCGATCCACTTCTGCAACCTACAGCACAGCTCACGGCAATGCCAGATCCTTAATCTACTGAGCGAGGCCACGGATCAAACCAGCAACCTCATGGTTCCTAGTCGGATTTGTTTCCACTGAACAATGACGGGAACTTCTGCATGTGTCTTTTTCAAGGAAAGTTTTGTCTGCACTTATGCCCAAGAGTGGGATTGCTGGGTCATATATTTAGTTTCTTGAGGTACCTCCATACTGTTTTCCATAATGGTTGTAGCAATTTACATTCCCAACAGCAGTGTAGGAGGGTTCCCTTTTCTCCACACCCTCTCCAGCATCTGTTATTTGTGGACTTACTAATGATGGCCATTCTAACTGGTGTAAGGTAGTATCTCATAGTAGTTTTGATTTGCATTTCACTGATAATCAGTGATGCTCAGCATTTTTTCGTGTGCTGGTTGGTCATCTACATATCTTCTTTGGAGAAATGTCTATTCAGGTCTTTTGCCCATTTTTCACCTGGGTTGTTGGTTTTTTTTGCTGTGGAGTTGTATAAGTTTGTATACTTTAGAGATTAAGCCCTTGTCAGTTGCATCATTTGAAACTATTTTCTCCTGTTCCATAGATTTTTTTTTTTTATGGTTTCCTTTGCTGTGCAAAAGCTTGTCAGTTCGATTAGGTCCCATTGGTTTATTTTTGCTTTCATTTCTGTTGCCTTGGGAGACTGACTGGAGAAGACATTTTGGAAGGGTGATATCAGAGAATGTTTTGCCTATGTTCTCTTCTAGGAGTTTGATGGTGTCTTGTCTTAAGTTTAAGTCTTTACGCCATTTTGAGTTTATTTTTGTGCATAGTGTGAGGGTGTGTTCCAGTTTCTTTGCTTTACATGTGGCTCTCCAGTTTTCCCAGCACCTCTTGCTGAAGACTGTCCTTTTCAACCATTTTATATACTTGCCTCCTTTGTCAAAGATTAATTGACTGTAGGTGTCTGGGTTTATTTCTGGGTTCTCTATTCTGTTCCATTGGTCTGTATGTGTGTTTTGGTACCAGTACCACACTGTCTTGATTACTGTGGCCCTGTAATATTGCCTGAAGTCTGGGAGAGTTATACCTCTGGCTTAGTTTTTGTTCCTCAGGATTGCTTTGGCAATTCTGGGTCTTTTGTGGTTCCATATAAATTTTTGGATTGTTTGTTCTAGTTCTGTGAAAATGTCATGGGTAATTTGAATGGGATTGCATTGAATCTCTAGATTGCCATGGCCATTTTTACAATATTAATTTTTCCAACCCAGTTGCATGGAATATCTTATGATTTTTTGAATCCTTTTTAATTTCCTTGATTAATGTTTTATAGTTCTCAGCATATGTCTTTCACCTCCTTTATCAGGTTTATTCCCAGGTATTTAATTTTTTGGGGTGCTATTTTATTTTATTTTTATTTTGGTCTTTTTGTCTTTTAGAGGCACACCTATGGCATATGGAGGTTCCGAAGCTAGGGGTCCAATTGGA
Source organism: Catagonus wagneri (assembly GCA_004024745.2). NCBI lineage: Eukaryota > Metazoa > Chordata > Mammalia > Artiodactyla > Tayassuidae > Catagonus > Catagonus wagneri. Next base: position 2,405,424 of record PVHT020003426.1, on the reverse strand, counting down.
ACTGTAGCCTCTGGCTTGTGCCACAGCCACAGCAATGCAGGATCTGAGCTGCATCTGTGACCTACACCACAGCTCATAGCAACGCCGGTACCCCAACCCACTGAGCGAGGCCAGGGATTGAACCTGTATCCTCATGGATCCTAGTTGGGTTCGCTAACCCCTGAGACATGATGGGAACTCCTGGGTGCAATTTTAAAAGTTATTGTATTTTTGTATTCCTTTTCTAGTATTTCATTGTTAGTATACAGAAATGCAACCAGTTTCTGAATATTAATCTTGTATTCTGCTACTTTGCTGAATTGGTTGATCAGTTTGAGTAGTTTTTGTGTGGAGTCCTTAGGGTTTTCTATATATAGTATCATGCCATCTGCATACAGTGACAATTTTACCTCTTCCAATTTGGATACTTTTTATTTCTTTTGTTTGTCTGACTGCTCTAGCTAGGACTTCCAATACTATGTTGAATAAAAGTGGTGAGAGTCGGCATCCTTGTCTTGTTCCAGATTTTAGTGGGAAGGCTTTCAGCTTTTCTCCATTGAGTATTATATTTGCTGTGGGTTTGTCATAAATGGCTTTTATTATGTTAAGTATTTCCCTCTATACCACTTTGGTAAGAGTTTTTATCATGAATGGATGTTGGACTTTGCCAAATGCTTTTTCTGAAGCTACTGAGATGATCATGTGGTTTTGACTTTTCTTTTGTTAATGTGGTGTATGATGTTGATTGATTTGCATATGTTGAACCATCCTTGTGAATCTGGGATGAATCCCACCTGGTCGTGGTGTGTGATCTTTTTTATATGTTGTTGGATTCAGTTGGCTAAAATTTTGTTGAGAATTTTTGTGTCTATATTCATCAGAGATATTGGCCTATAATTTTCTTTTTTGTAGTATCTTTGTCTGGTTTTGGTATTAGGTGATTGTGGCTTCATAGAATGTCTTTGGGAGTGTTCCTTTTTCTTCATCCTCCGGAGCCTGAGTCTCAGTGCTCATTCACCACCCGAGTGTCTTAGGCTGTGGCGTCCCAGGAGCTGATACAGATGATCTGTGCGCTCTCAGTCTGCTTTGTCCCCCTCAGTCCAGCTGCTGCACTTTTCTCGGCGATTTTTAGGTCCCTCTCTCTCGGCTGATCTCCCTGTTGGTTAGGTGCCTTCCCAGGGTATGGGTTCCTTTTCTCTTTCACAGCTCCCTCTTATGAACGCTAGTTCCATCCTGATTCCTTTTTTTTTTTCTCTCTCTCTCTTCTTTTTTCCTTCTGTTCTACCCAGTTATGTGCAGGTTTTCTTGCCCTTTTTGGAGGTTTAAGTTCTTCTGCCAGTGTTCAGTAGATGTTCCATGCACATGTTCTACATGTAGATGTGGTTTTTTTGATGTGTTTGTGGGAGAAGGTGATCAGGACGTCTTACTCTTCCACCATCTTGATCCTTCCCCTTTAGCAGAAATCTTGAAGGCCAGGAGAGAGTGAGGTAACATATTCAAAATGCATGGAGTTCCCGTCGTGGCTCAGCAGAAATGAATCTGACTAGGAACCATGAGGTTGCGGGTTCAGTCCCTGGCCTTGCTCAGTGGGTTAAGGATCCAGCATTGCCATGAGCTGTGGTGTAGGTCGCAGACGCAGCTCGGATCCCGTGTTGCTGTGGCTGTGGCGAAGGCCGGCAGCTATAGCTCCGATTAGACCCGTAGCCTGGGAACCTCCATATGCTGCGGATACGGACCTAGAAAATGCAAAAAGACAAAAAAAAAAAAGATGCATTACTTCCTCTGAGTAAATTCGATTCTACTCCTTACAGTATCCTTTGATCGTTTTTACCCTTCCATATCCAGTGCTACCAGTTTCCTCTTGCGTTCTCATTTCATGCTGCTGTTGCACTCAGATGCTAGAGTCCCCTTAACCACTTCTTTCATCTTCCCATACCTCTACATCTTGGGCTCGGCTACTCAACATCTGCTCACAGGTACACTTTCAGAGCCCTGAGAAAGCAGCTGGTCATTAACCTTTTGCAAGATAGCTCAAAAATATTTGTTTTTGAGCACTGAAAACATGGTAGGCATTGTGCAAGGTGCTTTCACACGTGTGTGAACTGAACTTTTGCCATCAGCCTCTAAAACATGAGCCACTGCAGCTGCCGACCTGCAGCACCCCCAGTGGAGCTCGGGGTGGAGACCAGGAGTGAGGCACTCTGTGCTCCAGGAAAACTGGAAGAACGGGCCTTCAGATAGTTAGGTATTTTTTAGGAGAAGATTTTATGAGTCCAATTCTTGCATCTCCCCGTGTATAGAAAAGCGTTAAAATCCTTCAGTGATGACTGATGTCTGTGACCAGCAGCAGCCGTCACGAGACTGGCAGCAAACCTCTGTAAGATGCGTGCA
>PVHT020003426.1:2314355-2402054 GCA_004024745.2 Catagonus wagneri | reverse complement strand
ACAGCTGAAGTGCACATCAAAGGAGTGACTCCAGTGAGCCCAGACCTTTACGTCTTCCCATAGAGACCGGTTTTCTGTAAATCTGGGTACCTGTAAATCTTTTGTTCCTACTACCTTCCCTTTCTTGTGAAGCATGTATATCCTGGCACCCCCACCTCACCTGCTCGGAGCGGTTTCTTGGAACTCCCCAAGATGCTGTTTCACGGGCTTAGGTCCTAATTTCACACCAGATAAAACTTAACTTTAAGATTGTATTTTTTTAGTCGACATATGTCATCATGTTTTTATGTTCATCATGTTTTTATGTCATGTTTTTATTCTGCAACAATCTTGTGGTATCTGTTTTTCTGCCATCATTCTGTAGATAAGGCATGTAAGCTCTAAGAGGATAATTCTAATGATAAATCATCTGTTGGTCTCAGTTTACACCACAACTATGGGATTCTAAAGCTTATCCTTTCCGGTTGCTTGGGAGAAAAGGTTTGGGGGAGGTGAAGATATGCTTGTGTGCAAAAAAGTTCCTCAGGAAGAAAAAAGAAAAGGGCCCCTAGAACGTTGTTGTGAGGTTGGGTTGTTGTGGGTTCCAGCGTCTCCTGGGGGCAGGGAAAGCCCAGGATCGGGGTGGTCTCACTGTGGACAAATACTTTCTGAGCCTGTGCTAAATAAGGAAACTTCTCATCTACTGCCTGGAATTTTCTTAGTGATGCTGGTTAGTGCCTGCCAGAGAAAATTTGCAGTTTTGCCAGATGTGAATGGGTAGATCGCCATCAGATATGGTGCAATCCTGGAAGACCTGGGTAGTCCGTGGTGCCATGTTCCTCAGTTCTGTGGAAAAATGCAGTTACTGACATGCACGGATTTTGTCTGACTCATTGGAAGTGGGAATGAGGCAAGAGCTTCTATGCCAGCATCTTATAAGAGATTTCCAGGACAACCAGGATAAAAGTCAGACCTCTGACCTTGGCCTCCAGGCCCCATGTGGCCCAGGTACTGCCGGCCTCTCCCAGCCCCTTGTGTGTTGCCTTCTCCCCTGTGCTCAGCATCCTCTGGCCTTTCTAGTTGCTTCCTTTCCGTTTCTCCAACTCTCAGATCTGTTCCTATCTCATAGCATTTGCATTTATTGTTCTCTCTGCCAGAGATCCTCTTCCCTTTGTTTCCACAGGGCTGATTCTTCCTCATCTTCAGGCCTCTTTTCAGACACCCCCAACACAGAGCTTTCCCTGACCCCTCCCCCCATCTAAAGGACCCCCTGCCTGCGACCCCCGCTGCCCCCCAGGAACTCTCATCATCAAGTGACTCTGTTCACTTGACTTCAGAGTTTTGCTTTCTGAAATGATCTCTGTTTATTTTTTATTAACTGTTTTGTCTATTATTTTGTCATCCGTGGGAGCTTCGGTATTCAGCAAATACATGGTAAATATATGAATGAATGATTCAGTGAGTGAATGCGAGTTAGATGTATAGAATTAAAAATGCTAGGTTTTGGAGTTTCTGTCGTGGCACAGCAGAAACGAATCCGACTAGGAACCATGAGGTTGTAGGTTCGATCTCTGGCCTCGCTCAGTGGTTAAGGATCTGGTGCTGCCGTGAGCTGTGGTGTAGGTTGCAGACACAGCTCAGATCCCGCGTTGCTGTGGCAGTGGCGAAGGCCAGCAGCTGTAGCTGTGATTAGACCACTAGCCTGGGAACCTCCACATGCCACGGCTGCGGCCCTAAAATGACAAAAAAAAAAGGCCAAAAAAAAAAAAACTAGGGTTTGAGGGCACCTGCTAGCTAGTCTGTCCCAACTTTACACTCAGTGTCTCTGATTATTTCCAGTTAGGGAAAGTGCACTTGATAACACAGTGTCTCTAATTTTTGTCTTGAGAGGCAGTGCCGGGCTGTGGCAATCAAGTCAAACTCACCTCGGTTCAAATCCAAATTGGTTACAAAGTCGTCGTGGACGTTGGGTAGGTCAGGTAACCTTACCATGTCCTGTTTCCTCATCCAAAAAGGGGGGAACAGCATCTACCTGGACAGGCTGTTGTGAGGGGGAAATGAAGCCGGGTCTATGGAGGATCATGTTTATTTATATACATCCGGTATAGGAAACATTAGCATGTCAAAGGGGAACAAATAAATGTTCATGTTCCTTTTATTTTTGTTCTCTGGGCCAGTTTGCCCTGTAGAGTGCATTGCAGACGTGTTTGTGTTAAGTCTTACCCATGAAGTAGGTAAGCTGCGCCAGTCCTCCTGTTTTACAGGCAAAGAAACTGCTATACTTGCTTGAAATTTCCCTTCTAAGGAGCGGTCTAGTTCCTGCATCATCAAGTTCTCTTTTTATCCGTCATAGCTCCTCCTTCCTTCCCTCCCCTAGCATCAAACAGCAGACACATTGATGAAATGGAAGGAAATGAGTCTCCTGGTCAGTTTAACTCTCAGAATGGCAGAGGCCTCCGCTTCACTGCTGGGGGCAGCACAGCCTGAGAGCTTGAGGGCCTGTGCCCCGCAGGTGAGCAAACGAGGCGCAAATGGGGAGGTGCCGACTTCGTGTGTGTCCCACCTCCCCACATCCCTAGACCTTCAGTGCCCCACAGCCGCTCCATCGGTTAATTTGGGCTTTGGCTCTGAAGTGAATCAAGTGACAGGCGCGTTATTGGTATTGCTTGTCACTGTTACCGCGTGCCGAGGAACTCCAGCAAATTGCTGTCGGGCCCTGTGGTATTCTAGCTGTAGTGTTTGGGTGTCATGTGAGCTAATTAGGAAGCGGTCATTTGGGAGGCAGCAGAGCCGTGAAGAGCATGGATTTAGAGGCAGCCTTGAGCTCAAATGACTTGATCCATCAGGTTATCAACTGTATGACTCTGAGCGAGTTATTTTCTGGATTTTCTCTTTGCTCCTTCGGTGTAATAGGACTAATTCTATCTACCTCACAAGGTTTATTTGGAGAATTAAATACGCCCAGCACAGGTCAGCTTGTGGTATGTGACAGGTCTCCCTTTCCTGCAGAGGCGTTTTTCTCCAGGTAGAAAGGTGATGGAGATGGTTGGAAATAACTCAGGGCTCTTCTCATGATCCCATTAGAACGGGGTCGAAGGGTGGAGGTTCTTCTTGTTTCCTGTTTGTGTTTTGTTTTCAGAGTGTGATAAGTGAGTTCTAGGAGAATTTGTTTACTTCCAAATACTTAGAGTGGAATTAACGTGAGTAATAAATTATCTTCTCTTCCCCAAGATCTCCCTGGTCATTATTCTCTAATCTAATTAGAATACAGGATGCTGCTCTATCCATCTTCCTCAAGAAACAGTGGTAAACCGGGAAAATGCTTACGGCAAAGGAAGGAAAGATTTTCTTTGTAGTATTGGAGAGTCAAGCTTAGAACCTTGAGCTGACATCCAAAATCAGATGTGAGGGCTTCGCTGTGCTTTCTGTTCAAATATGCATGCCTAGGTACTTGCTCTTTTTTTAAATAGGCAGTCAAGTGTCTATGTTAGAAATCTTTCTGAGGTTTCTAAAGTGTATATATATATATATATATATATATATATGTATATGTATATATAGACTATATATATATATATAGTCTTTTTTTGTCCTTTTATGGCCACACCCGCACCATATGGAGGTTCCCAGGCTAGGGGTCGAATTGGAGCGGTAGCTGCCGGCCTACACCACAGCCACAGACACAGCAATGCAGGATCTGAGCCACGTCTGCAACCTACACCACAGCTCATGGCAACGCCGGATCCTTAACCCACTGAGCAAGACCAGTGATGGAACCCACAACCTCATAGTTCCTAGTTGGATTCATTTCTGCTGAGCCATGACGGGAACTCCCTAGAGTATATTCTTGCTTATGTGGTTTTCTTCCCTTCACTGTGACAGGAAAACATGAATACTTCCTTCCTTCTTACGACATCTCTCAAAGTTTCTAGGGCTTAGAATCTATCTAGTCTAAAAGGCTCATTGTTTGTGATTATTTGTGGCATCTTTGGCTTTTGGCACATTTGTGTGTCTAACACCTCCAGATGAAGGGGTAGTCAGAATATTCTATCTACCAAATGGATCTAGGTATTGCTGGGAGAAAATCTGTACTGATCGGGAACTTTCCATTCTGTCTCTCTTGAATCTCTAAAGGAAAGTAAGTAGGGAGTTCCCTTCATGGCTCAGTAGTTAACGAACCCAACTAGGATCCATGAGGATGTGGGTTCAATCCCTGGCCTTGCTCAGTGGGTTAAGGATCCAGTGTTGCTGTGAGCTGTGGTGTAGGTCGCAGACATGGCTCAGATCCTATGTTGCTGTGGCTGTGGTATAGGCCGGCAGCTGTAGCTGCGATTGGACCCCTAGTCTGGGAACTTCATATGCCATGGGTATGGCCCTAAAAAGCAAAAACAAAAAACAAAAAAAAAGAAATAGAAAGTAAGTAAAACCAAATGATCTAATGCTTCTCTCTTTGGGGTCTGTAGTCAGATGGTGTCATTTGAGGACCTCGCTCAAAATCTTTATCGCCTAGCCCTAATGTATTCATTAAAATTCCTGTATTTGAATTATTTCCTCCCTTCCTTCCTTTATTCCTTGGATGGCTGCAACTTGGTGGGTAGGGGTCTTGGCTGCCTTGCTCACCACTGTTTCTCTAGCACTTAAGGCATAGAGTAGGAGTTCAGTAAATTTTTGCTAAGTAAATGGATGAATGGACATTTATTGAGTACCTGTGATGTTCGTAGTTCCTTAGTCCTTAGACTTAAAAAATTGTGTTTTCCAAACTTAGCTTTTTACCTACTGCCTTCCCAAGATTTGCTAGATCTGTGGACTGTTTTTTATATTTACTTGATGTTTTCCTTTAAATTGACTTTTCTTTAAACGTAGCTTCATCCAGAGCAACCATGAAATTATAGATTTGTTGTCTATTTACACATTTTTGTAATTCACGTTAAATTTCTAAGTATTAAAAGTTGCTTATATCATCTAAAATCATCTCAAGAGAGTGAGAGCAACAACCATATGATATCACTTATATCTGGAATCTAATATGCAGCACAAATGAACCTATCTATAGAAAAGAAACAAACTCATGGACATGGAGAACAGACTTGTGGTTGCCAAGGGGGAGGGGAAGGGAGTGGAAGGAACTGGGAGTTTGAGGTTAGTAGGTGCAAACTATAGCATTTGGAGTGGATAAGCAATGAGATTCTGCTGTATAGCACAGCGAACTATATCTAGTCACTTGTGATGGAATATGATGGAGGATAATGTGAGAAAAAGAATATATATGTGTATATGTATGACTCAGTCACTGTTGTACAACAGAAATTGACAGAACATTGTAAATCAGCTATAATTAAAAAATTACAAAATCATCTCAGGGGCCTCTATAAAATATAAATCTGGAGTAAGTTTAAAACATTGATCACATCCACTAGCTATGAACCTCTAAAGTATGGGGGGCCTAGGAGCAGGTGTTCTGCAGAGGAAAGACTACAGGGTGGGGATTGATTCTCAAGGGAGCAGATGACCCATGCATCCCAGAGGTCGGTGGGTATGCAGGAAGCATCTGCGCTTGTGCTTCTAGCTCTTGTGCCTTTGGTTGGGTCAGTCATTTGCTGAGCCTCTTGTCCTTCAAATCTAGCATGAAAGCAACAACCACAGCACCCTAAAGGCTTGGAAAGCACTGAAAAAAATGCGAAGAACCATTCGTATGCAGTAATAACTGTATAGCAGATGCACAATAAATATTTTAAAGTTTGCGTTATCAAGAGGTTGGTAAGTAATTAATATGAAGTTGAATGCCTCCAAACAAAAAGTAAGAAAACAGGCCGGAAAAGTGTTTCATTCATTCATTCATTCATTCACTCATTTGTTCAGTAAATACTTAATTATGTTCTAGCCCCAGAAGTTCTAGCCCTTGAGAATATTGCAGCAAAAGCACTTATCCTTCCCCTTGAAGTTTAGTAGGAGAGAAAGACAGCTAACACAAACATGTAGGTAACTGTTTAATTATGGCGGTAATAGATGCCACTGCAAGAACTACAAGTACAATAATAATGAACAACAGGGGACCAACTAATCTGAGGAATAGAATATAGAAGTGACATGTAAGCCAAAGCCTAAAACATCAGTAGAAGTGAAGCAAATATATAAAGGAGCACGGAAAACCCACTTTCCAAATTTCCCTGAGACCAGGTGTCCCTTCCTTTTTGTTTCCTGTTTCTCACCAGCCAACTAGGGCTGACATTCTCACTCCCTTGCCGGTCGGTGGAGCGCATTGGGTGCCCCAGCCTTATCAAAGAGTCTGGAAATGTCATTTGAGGTAAGACCATAGAACCCAGAGGATTTCACCCAGCAAAACATGAACGAGACTATGTCTTCATTCCTAATTATAAAGAGTCACCTGTTAAAAATCTGGTCGTTCCACCTCATGTGGCAGTTCTTTTTGCCAAAGAACAAATGTGGTAGGCACAGAATCACAGTTTGGAAATGGAAAAGGCTGGAGCATGAAATCTCTGCTATGGCAGATGTGTTTCGGGCCCCCCCATCCCAACGCGCACAAGGAGCTACTTGTGTGGTGACCAGGGACTGCTGAGGTTGGGAAGCAATTTTGCACATTTGCATAGGAAGGTGTCACTTGGACTTGTCCTCTTCATCTCTTTTCACTTCGCAAAATCATAGAGGTAGCAATATCCTGAAGCAGAAAAGAGACTCTTAACTATGGTTGATAGGAGCTCGGTATTTGAGAGGATGGAGAGACAAAAATTCATTCTGTATGAATTTGTAGATTCATAAAGATGAACTCAAACTCTTTGTGACACGATAACTATATGCCAGGATTAAAGCATGGGGCTGGCCTCTGTGAGCTGCTGTTAACTTCCTTCTCCTGTTCTACGTTTCTAAGATGGGTCACAATGCTACCACACTGTTGGAGTTCCCGTCGTGGCTCAGCGGTAAACGAATCCGACTAGGAACCCTGAGGTTGCGGGTTCGATCCCTGGCCTTGCTCAGTAGGATACGGATCCGGCGTTGCCGTAAGCTGTGGTATAGGTTGCAGATGCGGCTCGGATCCCGCATTGCTGTGGCTGTGGCGAAGGCCGGCAGCTACAGCTCTGATTAGACCCCTGGCCTGGGAACCTCCATATGCCGCGGGTGCGGCCCTAGATAAGGTTAAAAAAAAAAAGGGGGGGAAGAAAAGACAATGCTACCACACTATGAATGTACCCGAATTAGAGGACTCTGCTTTCCTGTTCCACCACCAGATTCTTCCAAAATCCTTATCCCCCAACGTCTGTGCACCCCTCAACATTCTGGAACTGTTACGCTCCAAACTTCCGAGCATGAACACATCAGAGGGGAGAGCTGGCTGTAGAAGGGACTGTGGGCAGATTTGAAGGATTCGTGCTGGTGAAGGCTGAGTTTGTTACGGGAGTGATGCAATTAGTATAGCTACTGTGGAAAAAGTGACCTTATTTTCATGGTGCCCACGGTGATTAAAGCAGAAGAGGAATGCAATGTCACCATCGGTAAGCATCCAGCATGGCATGCTCTTGGGGAGAACAGACAAGCGGCCCTGCTGAGGTGCCTAGCTAGAGTTGAACTTGGTTTGAGGTCCCAGTAAGATGGATTTATGCTGGGAAATTGTCTGCTTTCATTTTAACCTTTGCCCCAAATTTTTGTTGGAATCTTGCTACCTAAACGACTTGTGAAAAGGAAGTACAATTATCTGGGCTCTCCAAGACAAAAACAACTAAAAGCAGTCTAGGCACATAATGTACTTGTCTGCCTGGCTGTCATTATGCCAGCTGGTATCGTTTTGGTACTTACCATGTCCTGGCATTATCTTCTTTATCATATTTAATTCCAGCAGCAATGGTTTGAAATAGGTGCTGTAGTTTGCTCAGTGTTTCAGAAAGGGAAGTGGAGTCAAGGAACAGGTTCTCCCAGGTCGGGTTTGACTCCAAAATCTCTGTTCCTAACCTGGAACGCTGCTGTTCACCCTAAGTTCCTGTTTCATACTGTGACATCCCTGCCAGAAGGGCAGGCACTCTCTTGTGACAGGGGAGAGATGAACTTGGCGCTTTGAAGTGCTCCTGAGCCAACTGGAGGAGCTTTGCAAAGCACGCTGCTAATGGGCCCTACCTGCAGGGGCTCATTTTTTTCTGGGCTTCTAATGCCAAGACAGAATGAGAGATTTCACCGAGACCGTCAACTTGGAGTGGAAACAGTTGTGGTGCTCAGAGATGATAAAAAACATGATTTAATAGGAGCTGTAGTTTCGCTTTCACTTCAGGGTGAGGCATCTTAAAGGAGAGGAAAAAAACACTCAGGCTCGGCCTGTTCCGGCTTGGCTGTCTGGCTTGCGTCAAGCTCTTGACTTCCCTGAGGCATGATTTCTTCATAGAGTGAATAACAGGATTGAGCCTGATAATCCGCAGTGCATCTCAACCCCGAGTGTGAAAGGGGTCTGTTCCCACTGTGGCTGGGGACTTACAGAAAGAGGGCAGCCTCTCTTTGCCTTCCTTTCCTCCCTTCTCCCTCATCTTATGGAACAGCACCCCTCTGGAGAGTGAGGGTACAGACAAACTTGTCCCTCGGTTTAGAGTGAAGCATCACAAACTCCGTAGCTGTAGAGGTCGGATAGGCTATATATATTGAAAAAAAAAAAACAAAAACCCAAAACCGAAACAGGGGCCAGGGCCCAATATGTGCTCAGTACTATTTTCCTGAAAATGTCCATTGCTCTTAGTCCTCTCTCTAATTTTCCTATTTTTGACACAGGCAGTGGTATGGAGAAATATTTCTCCATTAGAGAACTATCCGCGGAGTTCCCATTGTGGTTCAGCAGTGGTGAACCTGACTAGTATCCATGAGGACGTGGGTTTGATTGCTGGCCTCGCTCAGTGGGTTAAGAATCTGGCGTTGCCATGAGCTGTGGTGTAGGTCGCAGGCTCAGCTTGGATCCTGTGTGACTGTGGCTATGGCTGTGGTGTAGGCCAGCAGCTGCAGCTCCGATTTGACCCCTAGCCTGGGAACTTCCTTATGCTGCACTTGCGCCTCCAAAAAGTGAAAAAAAAAGAAAGAAAGAAAGAAAGAAAAAGCCATTTGGGCAGGTACCCTGTATAACCTACACAGAGCACGACTGGTGAGCTGGGCTGGCCATGGGCTACCAGTTTGCTTTCTCTGTCCTGGAGGTTGTATGTCCTAGTGTTGACACAGGTTCAGTTTTTAAATCTTGAGAGAATTATTGTATTGTTTTTATGCTGATCACTTCTGTTCACCCAGAAATTTCACTATGGTTTAGCTGAAATCTGGCCTTCTCAAAAGTACCTACAGTTACTCGTTTCCTCATGCAGAAGGAGGGGAAAGGAGGAAGTGGAGCCTGGCAAAGATAATTCATGAGGAAGCTTCAGGACTTTGGAAGGCTGTCATTTTATGCAAGCAGGCATGTCTTTTTAGTATAGTACCTGGCATATACAGGTTACTCAAAAAACATATGTGGCATGAAGGAATAAATAGATTGATAGATACCTAACAGAGGAGGAAAGGCAGAGGCCTGTGTCGATGACTGGTAGCCAATTGGAGGCAAAACTGGGACTAAAACCAAGGTCTGCCCATTCCAAACGCAGTGCTCTTTCCGTAATCTTCTTTCTGTTTTTCCTCATGTACAGTTAACTTCCTTAACTCGTGCAACGATGAATCAAAGATCTCCTGCGTTCAGATGTTTGGTTTCTTCTCACCATTTAGGGTGTCCTGGCACTAAGCAGGTGGGGTGGGATTGCTGCGGCCCCGCAGACAGATGCTTCCCCTTCTATGGTGAACTGGAGACGTACACAGGCTAGACAAGGTAGGAGAGGGAGCTCTTTCTCTCTCCCTGCTTTCCACATTGTCAGATAGTAGAATTTTTTTGGAGTCCGCAAAATGTTAAGCAGAACCCAATTGCTAGCCCTCTCTGTGGCCCCCTCTTACAATCACTGTTCAGAGGTGATGCAGAATACTCGAACCGAGGGCCACATGCACCTCCTCGGATTTATCATCAACAGAAAGCTCAAGTCTGTGATAGCCTGGGGTTCACTAAACTCACTTGTCCTTGGCATCCTCCCCCTTTGGTTTTTCCTGATGGAACATCACAAGAAATATTTCCAGCACAGTGCTTGAGGAATATATCTTAGATGTTTTTGTATACCACTTTGAAACCACCTCAGTGATTTCTAAAATATTTATTCAAGACATTGTGCTTTGCTAACCCATGTAATTTGATGGTGTTCAGGGGTTATTTCTGCTCCTAAGAATTAAGTCATATATACGATGGAATACCATTCAGCCGTCAGAAGGAATGAAATAATGCCATTTGCAGCAACATGGATGCAACTAGAGAGTCTCATACTAAGTGAGGTAAGTCAGAAAAGGAAAGACAAATACCACATTATCACATATGTGTGGAATCTAAAATAATGGCACAGGAGTTCCCGTCGTGGCACAGCAGTTAACGAATCTGACTAGGAACCATGAAGTTGTGGGTTCGATCCCTGGCCTTGCTCAGTGGGTTAATGATCCGGCGTTGCCGTGAGCTGTGGTGTAGGTCGCAGACATGGCTCGGATCCTGTGGCTGTGGTGTAGGCTGGCGGCTACAGCTCCAATTCAACCCCTAGCCTGGGAACCTCCATATGCCACAGGTGCGGCCCTAAAAATAATAAAGAAAATAAAAATAAATAAAAATAAAATAATGGCACAAATGAACCTATCTACAAAACAGAGACTCACAGGCATAGAGAACAGACTTATGGTTGCTAAGGTGGAGGGAGGAGGGAGTGGGACGGACTGGGAGGTAGGGGTTAGTAGGTGCAAACTGTTACGTTTAGAATGGGTAAGTGATGAAGTCCTACTGTACAGCATGGAAAATCATGTCCAATCTCTTGGGACAGACCATGATGGAAGGTTGTATGAGAAAAAGAATGTAGAACTGGGCCACTTTGCTGAAGAGTAGAAACCGGCACAACATCACAAATCAACTATAATTTAAAAAATGGGGGGGAAAATAACTAAGTCAATGTTAATTTTAAGGTTTTTAAAAAATAGCTGTTCGAGTAATTTTTGTTTTATGTCATTCACATCCCTAAGTAGGTGAACCTTGAGAAATGAAAAAAATTCCAGGCTTTTGCTGTATGGGTCTCTGTCTACCTCTTTGTCTAATCTGTCTTATCAACCAATCATCTTTCTATCTTACTATGAACACTTTCAAATTAATGAAAGAATAGCATAGCAAATACCCATGTACCCACTTAAGTTGCCATTAATGCTCCACCAAGTTCTTTGTGCTGGAGAATTTTAAAGAAAATTACCAGTGCCATGACTTTTACCCTGAGGAAGCTTGGTATGCCATCTCTAGAGCTAGACCACTTCCTGTGTAACCACAATACCGTTACCTTACCTGACACTCTTGTCAGAGATGCCTCTGTGTCCTCTAGTAACCAGTCCGTGTTCCTGTCTTCAAAACGTGTTTTTTGTAGCTGGCTTATTCAAACCAGGATCCAACCGGGAACCACACATTACATTTGGTTGTTACGTTCCTTAAGGATTTTTAAATGTAAAACTAAATTACATATGAAGAGGCAAAAATAGAGGATTATGGCAGAAGGCTAGGAATTGATCGAGCTTTAGTCTCAGCTCTGCCAAGGACCAGCTGCCTGTCCTTGAGCACAGCCCTGAGCCCTCAGAGCCTCTTTCTTCTCATCTATAAAATTCATCCACTTACTTATTCCTTCATTTCATATGTATAGTGTGCCCAGCATGGCCTGTTTCTTTGCAATGGGCACTGTTCTAGAAGGAAAGTGGACTTCCAGAAAATGACAGAATTCTATAATTGTGATTCTTGTAGATTATCTATGCTAGGATCCATCTCTTTGTCTCTTCTCCATTTTCATGACGTTGATTTATTGAGGTTGCAAGACTACTTGTCCTGTAAAATGTGCTGTAATTCTTGAATAAATTTTTTTCTTCTTGTAATGATATTTATCTTGTTTTTCTGCTTCCTATATTTTCTGTATCTAAAGGCAGTGACCAGATTTGGGTGAAATATTTTCGATAAAAATATTTTAGAGGTGATACTGTGTTCTTTTTTCTTTCTTTCTTTCTTTTTTCTTTTTAGGGCCACGCTTGTGGCATATGGAAGTTCCCAGGCTAAAGGTCAAATTGGAGCTGCAGCTGCTGCCTACACCACAGCCATGGCAGCATCGATCCGAGCCACATCTGCAACCTACTCTGCAGCTTGCAGCAACACTGGCTCCTCAACGCACTGAATGAGGCCAGGGATCCAGTCTGCATCCTCACAGCCACTATGTTGGGTTCCTAACCTGCTGAGTCACAAGGGAAACTCTGCTGCTGTGTTCTTTATATTCCAAGTGGTACATAATGCCCAGCTGTCCTGCTCTTGTAGTGCTGAGAATGATGAGTTTATGTCTCACAGCCTGATGCCCTACTTGTTTTGCCCTTGTGACTAGTGATGAATCTGGTGTGTGTGTGTGTGTGTGTGTGTGTGTGTGTGTTGACATTCTGTGAATCTCATTCCCTGTCGACCTTTCCCCTCTTGTCCATAGATGATCCTTGATTGAATCTGTCGTATCTTTGGGATTGCCAAATGTTGACTTTTCTGATTTTATCATTTCTTCTACTTTGAGTTGGTGTGATAGCCTACTCCAACGATAACAAATGAGGATTTATTTGCTTGCTTTCTCTCTCTCTCTCTCTCTCTCTTTTTGAGGATTCTTATAGGCTGGTGGATTTTTAGATATTCACTGTGCTTCAATCCATTACAGTCAACTGTTCATTTTGATGCTTCAGTTTCCCAAATCTGCAGGTATCCCTTCAAGTTGGGTCAATATATGAATACGAAAAATGATGGAACAACATCCTTAGCAGAAAACAGTTCTGAAAACATGGCTCTATCTCCTGTTGGACTGGATGCTGGGCAAAGAGGGCCACGTTCACTGACTTGGATTCTTTCAGTAACACTTGAGGGACAAGTCCTGAAAGTCTTAGTGAATAATCACGAGCAAACTGCAGAGGGAGCAGGTTTGCCTTTGAATGTGCCCTCCTTCTCCAGCAAATGGGGCAGGTTGAGTCAGCTGTGGCCCCCCAAGGGGGTGCAGGCAGGTAGCTGGTTCAGCAGGTGGTAGCCAGTGACTCAGATCTACAAAAAGGTAAATCAGACCCGAGATGTGGGGTGGGTTTCAGTTCTTCAGGGTTTGTTTTGTTTTAGCTGTTCTCCTAACTGCAGTTGCAAAAGCCAAATCAAAATGCTATCAGTTTGCAGCATAGTAGTGGGGGCTGGGTGGAGTGGGGTGGAGGTGAAGGGGAGTTGAGAAAAACAGGTGTTGGGGAAAGGATGCTGTGTTCTTCCCTCAGTCCTTAGTAGCTGTGTGGTTGAGGCCTGCAGCTGGCTCTCCTCACGGCACAGAGCACCAGTTCCCCATCCACAGCGTGGGCTCAAGAACTGCCCTGCCCAGGCTTATGGCAATGACCAATGGATATATAGCAGACGAAGAAGCATTAGACTCATTGGATGCCTCATTATTTTTGAATAACAATCGATAGGAAGCTATTGGCTACTTGTCCTGTAGAACGTATCACAATTCTGAAACTGTCTGATGTTTTCCATTTGTGGTCATTTATCTTGTCCTTCTACCCCTCGTATGTGCTAAAGCCTGCAAGGGGAAGCAAAAGCTTGGTTCAATTCTGGCACAGTGTTTTGGACAAGAATGTTTTGGAGACCTACTTACCACTCAGTTTAAAATACAAAGCTGATGATTTGTGTCATTTGCTACCTAGTAATTTGAAAGCCTCTTATACCTATATTAGACAGCTCAATCGAGCATCTCATTTGGGACAGTATAGCCCAGTGCTCACAAGCTCAGGCTGTGCACATAAGGTTCGAATTGAATGGGGCTCTGCAGCTGTACTTACGTTTTATGTTGCAAGAACTTGTCTAGGGTAGTGTTAAGTGGGTGAACTTGAGAGCAAGGCTGCGTTTTGCAAGCGACACACACAAAGCTTGGTGCATGGTAATCACTCAGTAAAGGCCAGCTATTGTTACTGGGATGAATGGCTTTCTTAGCTCAAAAGTGGGTTGCGAAGAGACTCTCTGGGCTCTTCTCTGGAGATTAAGACCAAGAAACATTAGGCCAGAGAGTCTCAACGAGGGTTCTAATACCACCTGCCGGGTGCAACCTAGTGCAGGCAGGGGGATGTGGGGTGTTCACAACAGTGCTGAGGAATTCCCCTCCCACAGCCCTGCACACGTGTTACACCTGTGTCCGGGGATGAGCTGGTGTTAATCCCTGGTCCCCCTAACAAACAGACAGTGCCTTTGAAGCACCACTTCCTGTAGATCCTTCCTGCTGTGCTGTTCAGTGACTTGAAAAGAAGTTTTGAGTACCGGTGCCTAGGATCCCAGTGTCCCCACAGAGTCGGCTGTGTGACTTCGGGCAACTTACCCAGCTTTTCTGAGCTTCATCTTCCATCTGTGAAAGGCAGACAATACTCATCTCATGGGTCATTGTGAACATTTAGAACTAAAAAACATATAAACATATATATAAACACATAAAGCACATTGACTAGGTCACCAGGGGCGCCCACCTCTGACTGTTTATCTGCCAAGACCACTAGGGCTTCTGAGACACTCTGGGACAAAGAAGTCATCTTTAGTGCTATTTTTAGCATGCAGAATTGAGATCTTAAAATAGTGAAAACTTTGATCTTTTTTTCAGACCGCAAATCATCTCCCCACCCCAGGATCTTAAATAAATGAGAATTGCCTATAATGATCCAGATGGTTCCAACAAAGACATAGTTCATTCTTATAGGGTAATTTTTTTTTTTAATCTTAAAACTTGTAAGGTTGAATCTTAAAAAAAAAAAAAAAAAAGAAAAACAAAACATCGCTCAGTGTAGAGTAGTCAAATTCCCAGACCCAGAAAGTAGGAGGGGGCTGGGTGGGGAAGTGGGAATGGGGAGTTAGGGTTTAATGGGTTTGGAGTTGCCATTTTGCAAGATGAAAAGAGTTCTGAGGATGAATGTTGGTGATGGTCGCACAACACCGTGAATGGACCTAAACAGACGAGATAGGAAATTTCATGGTATGGGTCTTTTGCTACAATTTCAATAAATGAAAACAAAATTTTAATGTTCAAAACACGAGGGAGCACCGTCTAAGTTTCCTTATTAAGTCTCTGCATCCTGACGGGGGTCTGGACAGAGGCACGTCTGGCGCCGTGTTCTAGATCCTAAAAGCGGGAGAGTCGCAGCCCCTTTTCAGAGGCAGCTTCCCTGTGTGTGGTCCTCAGCCGCTGGCTGTGGCTAGTCTTGGGGCGTTCCTGGGATCTGGACACTTTTGTTTGAAGGAACATATTTGTTGAGAACTGTGCTAAAACCAGGTTGGGGAACATTTTCAGGGAAATGGCTCCATAAATTGTATGTAGTTACAAAACTAACAGACACGTGAAAGATTTGTATTTTGAAAACAAAACCCCAGTGGGATTCTCTCAGCAGAAAATGAAAAGGTCTTCTTAACATTCAGTTGAACTATTAGAGCCATTTTTGCTGTGGCAAGCAGTAATGCAGGTACAGCCACTGCCACAGCTCCAAATTGCAGCACAGCAAATTAGCTCGGTTTTAACTTGCCTGCAAATATCAAGCTGGCTGCTCGTCATTATGCAAAAAGGGCTGGGGGTGGGAGGGGGACCGGCACCTAGCGGCAAAGCACATTATAATTGTTTAAGCAGGCCCCACAAGTCATGCATTTCAATTATTTGTTCAAAGCAGCCTGCAATTAGGAGTTGCAAACAAGGCTTTTGAATGCAAAGTCAGACAATTAAAATGTTTCATGAGTGCATTAGAAAAAGAAGTTCTGAATTAGCACTTTGAATACACAAGACCTCTTTTTCTAATCTCTAGTCCCTTTCACTCTTTGGAAGAAAGAGAGAGAGAGTGAAAGGGGACAGTGATGTTTTGGGCTGTGGTGGAGGTGATTTTGGTGTTTACTTATTTATATCAAATGCCTGACTAATCCAGGGAAGATTGAACCATCCTAATGGGCCCCTCGTACATTTCAATGTCCTTGTTACTTGCCAGATCCTTGTCCCAGCATAATGGCCCAGGTGCCAAAACCCCTCTCCTCGGGGGGTCGTAAATCACTTTAAGCATCTCTCCTCCCTCTTCCCTCACCACTCCCCACTCTGTTCTTTGAAGAAGCGGGTCCGTTTGAACCAGTGATTTGTGACTTTCCAGTTTTTAGGGCACAACCCCGGGCTGGTTGCACCAACCCACAGAATGGGAGGAATGAGAGCGCTGGACAGTGTGGGGATCAGAGGCAAGAGTCTGTGTGTTCTGGGGTTGCTGGTGAGCAGAAGCTGGCGGCTCTAGGGAAGCAGGCAAAATACACTAACCTGCCTTATTTCTTTGAAGACCAGCTGCTGTACCCCTCCCCCTCCCCGCCAGCCCCACCCGCTCATTCCCTTCCCCAACCCTCCAACACCCTACTGATATTTAAATGTTAATTGATGATTTATTGTACCTTAGAACATCTTTAACTTTTTAAAATCAGACCGCGTACGCGTACTTTTACCGTATAACAAAACTTTTAGAAAAAAGTGAGTGTTCCTCTCTCTTCCCCTCCCTTAATTAGTAAGACTTCCTAAAAAGCATTGTGCAAGAAATCAAGCATCGATGCAAAGGAAGTGATTGCTCCCTAAAACACTTTATATTATTAGTCAGCGTGTAAGATTAACCAGGACCGTCCAGACAATTTAAGGTGCAAACTGGCAGTGTGCCAGCTGAATGTGTGTATGTGTGTGTCTTCATGCCTGATTTGAAAGTCTGGTGGGCAGTAACTTTAATTAATCATTTCCTGATGGTAGCTGATTGTGAAACATCATTTAAATAATTCTGTTGATTCTCCTTTATAAAGAAAAAAACCTTCTTTAAAAAGTTACGTAGTTTGGTAAGGGAAAAGTTCTTTTTAAAAGTCCTCTACATGGATATTTTGAATATTATGTATGCTTTTTCTTTTAAAATTGCTTTGCTCACAGGTAATCCTTGAGTGTTCTGAGCACTGTTAAGATGCCAGGTATCTGCTAGGCTTGATAGGCTTTTTTTTATATGGTCACTGCAGTCTATTAGTGGGAAATTTTTATTTTTTCCATGGGATCTTCTGTTTTAGCGCATATAAAAATAGTTTTTTTTTTTTTTTTCGAACTAGGCCATGCATACCCAAGGTTGCTGACATGGTGAGGATTAAAAATCATGTCATTTTAATGCTTGAGAGTTGTAGGTAAAATAAATGATTACTCTCTCTTTTGGCTTGCCACAGTTTTGAATCTCTGGCTTAAAAGAGAAAAGGAAAAAAAGCTCTGACATTTTAAATTATCTTTGGAAATGCCAGTGATCAGCTGAAGCATTTTATATTGAATGGATATTTGCCGTTTGTTTTTGAAAATAGTAAGTGCCATTTAAAAAAAAAAAAGGCTTAAAAGTCAAAATAGCGCCAGATTCTTTACCCTAGGCTTGTCTTAGGTAATGTACAGTAGAAAGAGGTGGGGAAGGAGCCAGCTCTGGGGAGACCCTGCAGAAAAGATTCTCCCCGCCAAATGCCCTGAACAGTATCTGCCTGCCCAGGAAACTTGAATCTGAGGATGAAACCCCTGGCATCAACAGGAGCCACGTCTTATGATGAACTCCTGGAACTTAACAAATAATAAATTATGATCGATATGATGATTTTTGCATTTTTTCACAGTTTTGGGGGCCAGCTTGTTTCTTTACTCATTGGGTTTATGAGTGTTAGCTCTTTTACTGGCTCTTTTTTTTTTTTTTTTTTTTTTTTTTTTGCCAAAGGGGTAATTCAGTCAGAAAAGCATGCCTATAAATTGTACCAACACAGCTGGAGTTAAACGCTGCACAGCCTGAAAACCAGCTTTCAGACCTCCTTCATTTGACTCGGGGCAGGAGGCAGGGGCAACAGAAAAGACATAACCTCTCACCCCACACGTTTCCCCCTTAAGCTACGGTCTCAAATAGATAGTCCTCCTGAGGGTGAGGAAAAGAGAAAAAGCAGTTGTTACTATAAATAAAAAAGTGAGCTTCCAAGCCCCACTTTTCTACATCTTGGTTGATCCTTGGGTCTGACGAGTTGGTGGAAAGATGCCTTTGAGGCTTTTTTGGGAAGAAGCCAAGGAGAAGCCATTCCACCATCATGGCCTTACTTTCGTTTACATTGAACATTTTGTCCCAGTCCGTTTCAGGATCGAGAGGTGGTGGGAATCCTGCCACTAAAATGCCACCATCTCTGGAACCCAGGGCTGGAAGCCAACCAACCCTTTGGCTATCTCAGCAGGAGGCAGGGAGATGTTTCTGCGGCAGGACACCAGTACAAATGCCTTTTATGCAAGGAGAGAGACATGGGAATACTTCAAATTATCTACCTTCAAAAGCAGAGTGTTTCGAGTCGGTCCCTAGTTGGATTCCTGAGTCTGTGAAATGGAAAAACAAAGGTGTTCAGGGCTGGGTAACAGGAAGAAGGCTTTTCCCAGCTGTAGAATTCAAGGATGATGAAAGGGAGACACAACAAGAAAATAAAACCAATTGTGCACTGGAGGGTGGAAAATACAGATTTGAAAGTTAAGTGTGTGGAACAAGAGATATGAGTCACTGGAATTTACAAGTTACTATAGGAAACAAAGATAAAGAGATCATGAGGGGCGCCGTAATGCTGGTAGCAAAGTGGCATTTGTTAACTGCAAAACTAGACGATGGCAGAAACTGTTCATCAGCTCAGGAAAGGGGTAGTAATTATCGAAGACAACAGCAGATAATAACATTTACAGAGTGACCTACAGGGACCAAATTGGGTGTTTGGCAGTTATGTCAAATGGTAGCACAGATTTTTCTCCCCCTGCAAAATGGTAAATCAGAGCAAATGAGGTCTGGAGGGTGTTCAGTTTCTAGTAGGGGAGACAGTGAAGCTTGGTTTGCTAGAGAGCAATGCTGTTCCGGCCTCAGGGAAACTGCTTTTCTCTGTACTAAATGGCATGTTTCTATTACGTTAATGAAGAAAACATAGGTGGTTTTTAGAACTTTTGTGTGTGGGTGCGTTTGGGGTTAGGAGATGCAGACTATTGCATTTGGAGTGGATAAGCAATGAGGTCCTGCTGTATAGCATAGGGAACTATGTCTAATCACTTGTGATGGAACGTGATGGAGGATAATGTGAGAAAAAGAATATATATGTGTGTGTGTGTATACATGTATGTATAACTGGGTCACTTTGCTGTATAGCAGAAGTTGACGGAACATTGTAAATCAACTATAATAAAAAATTTAAAAAACAATGTAATACATGTGAGGAAAAGTGAATAAACACCTGTATAACCACTACAGTTTGTCTCTCCCAACCACAAATTCCTCCTTCTCCCAGAGGTATCAATTACCCCAACTATTATTATAACAATTCTCTTGCTTTTCTTTGTGTTTTCATTACCTGTGTATGCTCCCTAAACTATATAGCTCAGTTTTGTGTGTTTTGAACTGTATATTTATATAGCTATTGATAGAAACGAAACCACATTCTAGGCATCCTTTGGAGCTGGATTCTTTTATTTGACATTATTTTTGTTGAATTCATTCACATTGCCGTGTTTAAGTGTAGCCAGTCCACTTCCATTATCAGATCACGTCCCATCATATGAATATGTCACAATTTGCCCATCCTGTTTTCGAGTTACATTTTGGTTTGTGGCAGAGATTAATAGCAAATCACCTTGTTTTCTCCTGGGTATCTCTTCTTCCTGGGAACATCTGGGCGACAGTTCCCAGGCCCACTTTCAGGAAGATATGGACATGGGTTCCGCTTGGCTCTTAGGAACCTCTCACGTATCCTTCCTGTCCGTCTGGACTGGAGATGACAATGGGTGACCTTGGAAGCCATGTGCGGAGGGTGATAGAGTCACAGAGTAGAGAAATCCTGGGTTCCTAGATCACCGTTGGGATGAGAGTGGCCTGAGAACACCCCTGACTGGGAACACCCACACTGGGCTATTTGAGGAGGAAGAAATAAACTTTTAGTGTATCAAGCCCCTGAGACTTCACTGGGCTATCCAAAGGAGATATGGATAGTCTCTGACCCAGCAGCTCTACTCCCAGACCTTGCAGAAATGGATTATGTACGTCCATTTCTGCGAGGTCTGGGAGTAGAGCTGCTGGGTCAGAGACTATCCATATCTCCTTTATCAGATGATGCCAGACGACTTCCAAAAGTATGGTCTCATCAGCAGTGAATCAGAGCTCCTGAGCTCCCCATCCTAGAGATGAGCAGAATTTTTACCTTCTGCCAAACGGAAGGGAGTGTAGTACTTTCTCACCGTGGTAGAAAATCTACACTTCCTTAGTAACTGAGATGGCCCGTATTTTCACATGTTTATTGACCATTTGTATTTTCTCTTATATGAGGTTCCTGTCCAAGTTTTGCCAAATTTTCTCTGAGGGTATCTTTTTCCTATTGTGTGTAGGATTTCTTTATGTTCTGGATATTTGGTATTCTTTGATTTTGTATTTTGGCAATTATCTCCACCTATTTGATGGCAAAAAATGTCTTTTCAGGTTTTTTTTTTTTTAGTGCTGTATCTTGTGTCTGTTTTGCTGCTTTCTAATTTTGTTCCAGTGTTTATCTCTGCCCCAGTTCCACATCTTGATTATTATGGCTTTATACTGTCTTAGTGCCTGATATAACAAGACATCCCAAGACTTTTTCAAAACTGGCTTATATTTTTGAAGCCCTTTGCATTTCTGTGTGAGTTTTACCATCTTCTTGACTTATTCCAAAATAACTTGTTGAGATTTGAACTGGGATGTCATTAAATCTCTAAGTAAAATTTAGGATTGACAGCATTACTGAGAGCTTCAACCCATGAATATGGCACATCCCTTTAAATATTTTAAATCTTTATTAATGTCTCTTAACTAATTTTTCCCCCTTTTCAGTCACACCCACGGCATGTGGAAGTTTCACAACCCGGGATCAAATCGGAGCCACATCTGTGGGCTACATCTTAGTTGAGGCAATGCTGGATCCTCAGTCCACTGCATTGGACTACGGATTGAACCGGACACAGAGACAAGTCAGATCATTAACCCACTGCACCACAGTGGGAACTCTTCAGCTGATTTTTGTGTATTGATTTTTACATCTAGAAACTTCCTACATTTATGTTAATTCTAATAGATTATTATAAGTATTTCTGTAGATTAAACATTTTTTTCTGCTTATACAATTTTATTCTTGACAAACAGTGAGCTTTATTTCTTCCTTTCCAATCCTTTTAACTTTTTTTTTTCTTGTTGTATTATCCAGGGCCTCCAGTACAGGTTTAATGGAATCGGTCATACAAGCATCCTCGCCTCTTCTCAATCTCAAAGGGAAGGCCTTTAATTTTAACATTAAATATAACATTTGCTCTAGGATTTTTATAGACATACCTTATCAGATTAAGGAATTCCCTCCTAATTCTGGTTTGCTAAGATGACCTTATTATCAAATGTTAAGTTTACAGACTGGTATGAACCCAACTTGATCGTAATGCATCATTATCCTCTTCAGGCCTATTGGATTTTTTTCTTAAAAATGATTTCTTAAGAATTTTTGTATCAGTGTTTTTAGGGGTGAGATTGCCCATGATTTACCTTATCTCTGGTTCTTATGAAATACTAGAATTAAAGTGTATTTGTTTTGTATTAGCTGGTGACATATTTATGCACTAAAAATCATCAAATATACAGGCAGAAAATAGCTCATAATAGCCTCATTCTCTATTAATTATCTGAGGAATATCTAGGTATGTCCCCTTTTTTAATCCTTCATGTTGCTTATTTTTTTTAATGATTTTTTTTCCATCATAGCTGCTTTACAGTGTTCTGTCAGTTTTCTACTATATACCAAGGTGACCCAGTCACACATGCATATATACACATTCTTTTTTCTCATGTTATCATGCTCCATCATAAGTCACTAGATATAGTTCCCAGTGCTATACAGCAGGATCTCATTGCTTATCCATTCCAAAAGCAATAGTTTCGTATTGCTTATTTGTACTTTTTCTTGATCAGTTTCATTTGTGACTTGTCACTTTTATTAGCCTTTTCAAATCACCAATTCTTGTTTGTCGACATTCTCTATTGTATATTTCTTTTCTATTTCAGAAACTGTCCCATATATTTATGATTCTTTTTTGTTGCCTGCCTGCCTGCCTGCCTGCCTGCCTGCCTGCCTGCCTTCCTTCCTTCCTTCCTTCCTTCCTTCCTTCCTTCCTTCCTTCTTTCTTTCTTTTGCTTTTTAGGGCCACACCCACAGCATATGGAGGTACCCAGGCTAGGGGTCTTATTGGAGCTACAGCTGTTGGCCTACACAACAGTCACAGCAACGCCAGATCCAAGCCGCGTCTGCGACCCACATCATGGCTCACGGCAAGGCCGGATCCTTAACCCACTGAGCGAGGGTTCCTAGTCAAATTCGTTTCTGCTGCACCACGATAGGAACTCCCTTTCTTGTTGCTTTCTTTGAATTTATTTTGCAATTCCCTTACATTTGTTTTTATGCATATTATTTAACCTAATGCTTATCTGGAAAAAGGAAATAATAGTGATGTCATCTACTATCTTATGGGATTGAGAGATGAAATATTACCTAGTGTGAACTCTTGTTAGAAATTGTACAAATGGGGAGTTCTTGTCATGGCTCAGCAATAACGAACCTCACTAAGTATACATGAGGACTTGGGTTCAGTCCCTGGCCTCGCTCAGTAGGTTAAGGATCCGGTGTTGCTGTGAGCTGTAGTGTAGGTCCTAGACACGGCTTGGATCCCGTGTTGCTGTGACTGTGGCGTAGGCTGGCAGCTACAGCTCTAATTCGACGCCTAGCCTGGGAACTTCTATATGCCATGGGTATAGCCCTAAAAAGGCAGAAAAAAAAGTTATACAAATGCAAGAATTATGAGCTACAGCCTTGGAGATGCTCACTGAGATATCATTTAAGAATAAATGAAAATAAATTTAGACATCATTTATTGTAAGGCTTAGAACAGAATACGGTAATCTTTCTACAGCTTAGGGATCCTGATAATTGCTACTGTAAGCAACTTTGAAATTAAGTAACTTGGGACTCAAGGGAAAAATGTGATTGAAGAGCTAAGAGAGGAAGCAAATCTGTTAAAGCCTACCAAATAGTGATGTGTTTGCTAAGCTAAAATAACAGAGACAGCACCTTCAATAAAGGTAATCTCAATGAGATTTTTAACTAGTAGTATTGAAATTATATCATTGGTTTCTGGTGAATATGCCTTGTTCTATAGAAACATTTTTTGGCAGTTTCAGTAGAGCATGTAAATTCGGTTTTATGTATGTGTGCACATCTGTGGACGTCTGTTTCTATATATACTAAGCAGGAATTTTGCATGGATCTTATACTTCTCTTAGTATCTGATGCTTTTCTGGTGTTTTGTTTGTTTGGGGTGTGTTTGTTTTGTTTTGTTTTGTTTTTTTGGTCTTTTTAGGGCCTCACTCTCAGCATATGGAAGTTCCAGGGCTAGGGGTTGAATCAGAGCTCAGGGTGCTGGCCTACGCCACAGCCACAGCAGCACAGGTTCCAGGCTGCATCTGCAACCTACACCACAGCTCAGGGTAGCACCGGGTCCTTAACCCACTGAGTGAGGCTGGGGATTTAACCCGCATCCTCATAGATACTAGTCAGGTTCATTACCATTACTGGCTGAGCCACAATGGGAGCTTCCCAATGCTTTTCTGAATTTACCGTTCAAGAATAATTGAGTTCACCTCTAACAGTTGTTCTTATGTTTACCGCTCCACACTTATTGGAGTGCATTTATAAGCCCTTGATTAGTTCTTTTGTTCATCCCTTCCTTCTTCCCTCATACACCTATTGAATACCTACTGTTTACTGTCTAGGCATTATTCAAGGGACTGAGGCAATAGGAGTGCAAAAAAACAGAGAAAAAGTCCAGCTCTTATGTGGCTTACAAGTCTAGTGGGAAGAGTTAGACAATACCCAGATTAATAAACACATCAGATGAAGATGAGTGCTATGGAGAAACATAAGTCACACAAAGGGGATAGGGGTGCCAGGGAGTAGAAAGTGGGGCTGAGAGAAGTTGGCATTTTAGATGGTATGGCTGGGAAGACATCACTGGGAAGGTGGCATAGAAGCAAAGGCTTAGGGAGAATGAGGGAGGAGCACTGGATGTGGAGAATCTGAGCAGAGAAATTCCAGGTGGAGGACAAAGGTGCAAATGCCAGGTGATGGTCCTTGTAGACCATGATAAGGCTTTTAGGCTGAGGAAAATGGGAAGTTATAGGTGACATGATATGACCCATAGCCCAATACGGTGGCTAGGAACAGGCCAGGATGGAAGCAGGGAAACCAGTGAGGAGGCTGTTGGGATAGACTCAGATTCTAGATATGTATTTTGAAGACAGAGAGGACGGAATTTCCTGATGGATCAGATGAGGAATGTGAAACAAAATATGAGGTCAAAGACTGCTCCATAATTTTTTGGCTTGAGCAACCAGAAGAATGAAGTCGATATTATTAGGGATGGGGCAGCTGCAGAAAGAGTAGGCTTGGAAGAGCAGATCAGAGCCTTAATCTTGGATATGCTAAATAAGTGTGTAAGGCAACCAAGAGAAGTAACGAGGGCTTTAAATCCCAACTGAGATGTAAAGTAGGACATCAGATTTGGGAATTATAAGCATATTGATATTTTGAACAGCTTTGCCATAAAATATCTTCCTTCTCCAACCCTGACTTATCTCACAACTTTTTTTCCCAAAATTTTCCCCTTCCCTCTTTTTTCCCGTATTGTATGGGAAAATTAGACTTTGTTTTCCTAGATATGAAATTTTCCTAGTGTGGCTAAAGACTGAGAAAGAGTTCAGGAGCTCCCACTGTGGTGCAGTGGAAACGAATCCGACTAGGAACCATGAGGTTTCAGGTTCAATTCCTGGCCTGGATCAGTGGGTTAAGGATCTGGTGTTGCTGTAAGCTGTGGTGTAGGTTGCAGACGCAGGTTGGACCCTGCGTCGCTGTGGCTGTGGTGTAGGCTGGCAGCTGCAGCTCCAATTGGGCACCTAGCCTGGGAACCTCCATATGCTGCAGGTGCAGCCCTAAAAAGAAAAGAAAAAAAGACAGAGTTCAGATGTTCACACTAAAATATGAATTTCCTAAAACACATATATGAATTCTCCTTTAAAATAAAATATAAGTTTAGGAAGTAGAATATAGCAGGACACAAGAAGTAGAATATAGCCTGCAAATCCATTATACACTTAAGTCCATCACAGATGGAGCGAGAATTTAAAACTCTAGATCCCTGGCGTCACTTGGTGCCATCACTCTCATTTCAATTTAATATCATTTCTTGCTCACCTGAATGTCAGTTTTCCACTTTGCTTCAAGAGGAACCTTCCTCTTCTCTCAACCGTGTTGCTTGTGACTTTTGTACCACTTTTCCTTTCTGTGGTATCCAGGGGCTGAGGCTACCT
The DNA here is from genome assembly GCA_004024745.2 of Catagonus wagneri. NCBI lineage: Eukaryota > Metazoa > Chordata > Mammalia > Artiodactyla > Tayassuidae > Catagonus > Catagonus wagneri. The sequence goes on along the minus strand of PVHT020003426.1, from coordinate 2,376,491 downwards.
GATTCATCTGTGGAGCCAGAGATTTCTTGGGTTCTTCTCTCCACTATTTATTTACACGGTAAAAAGATGTTTCTCACATGTAACTCTCACTCTTCTCTCTCACCAAATAAACACATTCAGATAAAACATCTCCTTTCTTGCCACTCTTTCCTGATATTGGCCAAATCAGAAAAGTCGGAGGAAAAGTCAAAATACTTTTCTTTCTCTTCATTGACCTAATGATGATACACTTAGAGTCTTCCAATCAGGAGACAATTTGAAATATTTCAGTATACTCTCTTCCTATACTTTGTCTCTTCTCAAAGTACCCAATTTTGCTTTCCCATCCGTCTATCTTTCCTTGTATCCTTCTGCCCAGGCACCCATCCATCTATGCACCCATATAACAACCCGAGATTCCTCCTTCCCTTTTTTTTTTTTGCTTTTTAGGGCCATACCCGCGGCATATGGAGGTTCCCAGGTTAGGGGCCTAATTGGAGCTGTAGCTGTCGGCCTACACCACAGCCACAGCAATGCTGGATCCCTAACCCACTGAGCGAGGCCAGGGATAGAACCCGCAACCTCATGGTTCCTAGTCAGATTCTTTTCTGCTGCACCACGACGGGAACTCCCCCAAGATTCTTTATGGTTTCTAACCTATTCTTATGGTCTTCTCATAGCAATGAAGGGAGAAAAGATTCTGTGTTTATTCAGCTGTGGCTCAATAAATATAAGAACAAAACTGTATATTTCTACTCTTCTTCCCTCTAGTTTACTCCTCCTTTTTTCCTTTCAGATGCCCACAGTCTTTTTAAGATATCCCATCTTGTTTTTTTTTTTCAGGTCTTAGTCTTTTTCCATGCACTAGCCTTCTAGTCTCATGGCCACAGGAAGCTGCTTAGAATTTACTACTTTATCTCTTTGTCCAAAATTACACCCAAACATTCCCCAAAACCCACTTCACGGGGTTTGAAAATTTGCAGTTACTAAAGTCTCTCGTGCATCTTCAGTAAAGCAGTTGAGGACAACTAGATTCTTACTTTAATACCGGAGATTTTAGTTCCTTCTGATCCCAAAGCCTTTCTGTAGTCATTCTCCCCTTTCCCTGTTTTGTCTCCTCTATCAGGGACAGCTGTTTTTCACCCTGCCAAAGCTAAGTCGCCCACTTCTCACCCCACGCTCGGGTCCACGACCCACTCACTGTGCTGAGAGCCGACCTCTTTACATCTTCTGCGGCTCTCTCTGACCTTAACTGTATCTAGAATCTCTCCTTCTCTGCTGTGTCTTTTCCTCTGGTCTACAGTGCGTGTAGATGTCTCCAGCTCTAGCAAATACCTTCTCTGTTAGTTGCCACTGTTACTGCCTTTGCTGCCACACACGTTATCTGCTGCTTCAACTTGCCGTTGCACCATCTTCTCACTCCGTAGCCCCTTGCAGTCCGGCTCACCCTCCCCGCCCTCCCGACTGCTTCTTTCCGTTTCATCATGGACCCAGAGCAATGGCCTTTTCTTAGGACTTATCTTCAGCTCTTCTCTGTGGCATTTAGTACCAGGTGAAGTTTGACAGAGGAGCTCTTGACAACTAAAGCAGGGATTTGGTAGGTAAAGGCCACTTGCTAGTCGGCAAAGACCCGGTTTATTTACAGTGATCTAGTCCTCACTCTCACACCGGAAGCTGGACTTCTGTTGTGTCCCCAGAGATGAAAATACTCTTGGGAATAGGGTGACAGTCATTCCCAAGTGGCGTGGAGGGTCAAATTATTGACGTGGCAGTAAGGAGTACACCTCTCTTTCCTGGAGTTCAGGATCCAGCGAAACTGGGTTATCATCGCAGTGTGCCTTGTGAGCCTGAGCTGCCATGTGCCGTGGCAGATGGGAAGGTGTGTGAAATTAAATAGACCTGGGTTTAATTATGCCCTTCCTTCACTGACACTTTATGTAATTCTGGAGACTTATTTTGCTCCTCTGCTCCTGTGAAAATATGTATATTACCTATGGTAGAGGATTGTTGTAACAATTACCAGTAAGTTATCAACATGCCACAGTAATATTACATGCTCATCTCCAGCAGACATTTGAACTCAGGCTTGCCAGGTACAGTAGCTAACCATATTACATACTGTGAGTAGTGAGCTGACCCATTGCTCAGAAAGCCTTCAGTGCAGTGTGGACGGCAGAGATCACCAGTCCAGGGCAATGTAGGAACTTGCATGGACATATGTCTGAGACATGATGCATGCAGAGAAGTAGTACTGTTTATCTGCCTGGGGTTTCCGTCTCATCTTTGCCAGACTAACTCATGCCACTCTCTGTGTCTCAGGTTAAATGTTACACTTTTCCTTGATGCAATTTGCTGCCGTGTGCTCCTGTTCTTACTGTTTGGTACTAGTCATCTTACAGGGGTTACTTGTTCAAGGTCTACGTCAGGCTTCTAGCTCTACCAGGCAGGAGCTCTCTCTGCATTGTTCATTGTTGTATCTCCATAACAAAGAGAGCACCTGGCACATAGTAGGAGCTCAGGAAAAAAAATTTTAATTGAATTGAGAACTGTAAGGGTTTTTTTCGGGTTATATGAGGGAATGATGAGAAATAAAGGAGAAGTGTAGAGAAGGTAATGAAGAACATCTATTTTTTATTTCTGTAAGGAATTTGGACCTTGGGTAGCAGAGAATGGTGAGCCACTGAAAATTTTAAGCAAGGGATAGGATCAGATCAGAGTTTAAAAAGTTCATTCAGGTACCATTGTAGTGTGTTATGAGTATACGTGTATGTGGATTGAGGAGAGACAGGCATCCAAGAGGTCATTTAGGAAAATCTTGCTAAAGGGCAGGTAAGGAGTCATGAAGACCTAAACCAGGACAATAGCGGTGGGTTGGAGCAAGGTGTTTCCAGTTAGAATGAAGGAGATCAAGTGAACAAGTAGATGTGAGAATGAAGGAAGAAAGAGTCTGTGCCCACTTCCAAGTTTCTAGCTTGTATTTATTGTGAATGGAGGGAGGGGGGAATTCGTTGTAATCAGAAGATGAGCTTTCAGACAGTGAGAATGTGACATCAGGTGACAGTAGCCTTAGTTCCCCCCATCTGTAAAACAAAAATGTTAATACCTACCTTTGGGGGTTAGTATGGTAGGAACTGGCTGGCACCAAGCCTAGACTGCACTTAAATTAGTCCATTTATTCCCACCCCGCTATAACCAGGCTCTGGCTAAAAGAACACGAGTAAATTCAGCCGGGGAGGACAGGGAATTTGGTTTGGCAAACTTTTAAGTTTTAGACACCTTTGTGGTAGTTACATTTTAAATACTCAGTAAGAGGTCTTAAAACTGAACCTGGATTCTGCAACATTCTAAGCTTCTCTAGCTCTTGGTCTAAAAGATTTTTCTTAAGAGAAGTCGGGTGTTTTGCCCAGCCCTCCCTGCCACCCCCACCCCATAGACTTTTGGAAGCTTCTTTGAACGGGACTGTGGAATATTAGAAAGAGCATACTTTGGGGACATTCCTATTGTGGCTCAGCAGTAACAAACCTGACTGGTAACTGTGAGGACACAAGTTCGATTCCTGGCCTCACTCACTGGGCCAAGGATCTGGTATTGCGGTGAGCTGTGGTATTGCGGTCAGCAGTGGTATAGGTTGCAGATGCCGCTCAGATCCCGTGTTGCTGTTGCTGTTGCTGTGGCTGTGGCTCTGGTGTAGGTCGCAGATGCGGCTTGGTTCTGGTGTTGCTGTGGCTGTGGTGTAGGCCGGCAGCTGTAGCTCTGATTCCACCCCTAGCCTGGGAATCTCCATATGCCGTGGGTGAGGCCCTAAAAAGACGAAAAAAAGAAAATGAAAAAAAAGCAGACTTTGGGATCAGACCTGATAGAGAGCGAGTATCTATCTGTTTGTGACTTATATTACTCCCTGAAGGGTAGATAGAAATGGGGCTTGTTATCCCTCAGGATGTGCAGGCGTGAAATACCTCACAACAGGATACCTACCAGTGTGCTTGGACCACACAATCACTCAGTAAATGTTGCTTTCTTTCCTTCCCAGTCCTAAATCACAACCTAAGTGGGTTCTTTTTTTAATGTTAAGAACCATCTAAACTCCCACGGACTGACCTGCAGTCAGTACCACACATTCTTTCAGCTGAGTTTCTACGTCCTACAACTACAGTACTTGCTAAAGATTGTTTATAATTATGTGTTGACTTAAGACAGTGTAAGAGATGAAATTCAAGGCCAACCCTCTAACATTTGGGGCAAATTAGAATACTAAGATCAAGATGAATGTTGGAGTTCAAACTCAATATGAAGAGTTGAAATGGAAAGTGTGATTCAGTTATCTCTCGATGACCCAGAAAATAGTTGGTTCCAGTGTCTCACGACTTGCAAGCACTTTGCACACTTGAGATGAGGGGGCTTTCTGCATTAATCTGCTTTTCTGCTAGTACTGTTCGGTGACATTATTTCTAATGTCGTCCTCATCAAAGGTGACTTACTTGGCAGAAGACATGCTTTTCCAACAGGAAGAGAATGTCCTTTTTCAACCTCAGATCTTTTAATTCATAAAGTTATGAACCGCTACCAGTTATCACTCTTCAGTCACCTGTTCCTGTTCTAATCTACAGTAATGAAGGGGTTGACTGTTTACCTATGAACTTTTTCAGAGCTTAAATTCCTGTCATAACAGTCAACTTAAATGACAGATGCTGCTCAGTGATGCCATTATTATTATTTTTTAAAGAAACAAAGATAAAGGACTTTGATACAGAGAACTTGAGCATTTTCCCTGGAATCTCACAGAAGCAAGCATTTTGGAACGTATCACCAATAGTCTGGGTTGGGGTGAGAATGACAATTCTCTTCCTAAAGGACGAATTTCAGGCAGAATTAGGCATTCTCTCTGCCAAATTAGACTGATTCCAGAGTCTGTGCACTTTCTCATAATATCACATATTAAGTGTTTAAATGTGTTTTCTTCACAAAAGATGTCAGAAGTCTGCACATGTGTGTGGCCACACGTGGGCAAGGGTGTAAGATGGTGTGTCAGACCAAGGTATCGAGGAGTTCCCGTCATGGCTCCGTGGTTAACGAATCCGACTAGGAACCATGAGGTTGCGGGTTCGATCCCTGGTCTTGCACGGTGGGTTAAGGATTCGGCGTTGCCATGAGCTATGGTGTAGGTCGCAGACGCGGCTCGGATCCTGTGTTGCTGTGGCTGTGGCAAAGGCGGGCAGCAACAGCTCCTGTTAGACCTCTGGCCTGGGAACCTCCATATGCCACGGGTGCAAAAAGACCAAAAAAAAAGGGAAAACCAAGGTATCGAAACAGTGCTTTTAACGGACAGATTAAATTCGGTGACTTTGAAGAAAATGGATAGTGTTTTTCAAAAGGTTAAGTTTTTAAAAAACGATGTAAGACTATAATCTTTGCAAAGACCTTCTTAGCTTAAAATGGGATAAACAGCCTAGTTTTCTCACTATTTTAGTAACAATATTGCCTAACCGGGGGCTGGCTCGTAGCAAAGTGACTTGGAATCAGCCCCCAGTTAGGCACTCTGTTCAAAGCTGCCGCCACCGACTGACAGTCACAGAGGTTTATGGTCCAGCGTTGCTGGCCGGCCCTGTTCTTCCCAGCTGGGGAAGCAGCGCTCGGGGCAAAAGGTGACTAGGTCACTTCTACTCCACCTGCTTCTGTTGTTGTTTCTTTTAAATCCTCTTAAGTGGACTTTTTAAGTGTGAACTCTGCAGCCACGTCCTGGCCAAAGAACACCCTCAGAGGCAGCTGCAGCCTGTTCAAAGAGATGGGCTGGGTGGGAACCCAGGCTGCTGCCTGAGTTCTGGTTGTGAGCTCTCTCTAATCTGGCAGCCCTGCGATTAGCGCCCGTGTCAACAGAGCAGACCTGCAAGTGTCCTCATCTGCCCAAAGGCTGTGGAGGTTGGCAGCTGGAACCACTGAAGTCTGAGTTCCTCCCATCCAGGGATAAAACGGGCATTCAGAAATTCCTCCTTAGCTTCCACTTAAAATGCTACAGCCTGGATGGTCTTTAGAAACCAATTTGCTGTGTCACAAATTGTCTCTTTTTTAGTGGAAACAGACAGTACGGTACCTACAAGCAAGGACAGTGGAACTAGTCTGCCTGGATTCAGTTTTCCTGGCTCTCCCACTTATTAGCTATGTGATCTTGTACTGTACTCTGTGCCTCAGTTGTTCTGTCTGTAAAATTGGAATAATAATAGTACCTACCTCAGAGGGTTATTTTTTAAGACCAAAGTCAATATCTGAAGAGCACTGAGAATGGTGCCTGAGCTGACGTAAAATAAGAGCTCTGTACCCCGTAGGTGATGTCAGTATTGTGGGTTCCAAGCCTAACAACCCATGAAATGACCTGATAGGGGCCTCAGTAAACCTTATCCCTAAGTGCCCTGAGGATAACATTTGTGGAGTTGGATAGTATTTATCATCGTGGCTGCAAGGGACTGAATGTTTGTGGCCCCTCGAAATACATATGTTGACATCCCGACTTCTACTGTAATAGTATTAGGAGATGGGGCTTTGGGGAGATGATTAGGTCCTGAGGGTGGAGGCCTTGTGAATGGGCTCAGAGCCCCTGTAAAAGGAACTCTGGGAGCTCTTTCACTGTCTGTCTGCCCCACATGGATACAGAGGAGTCAGCAGCCTGCAGCCCGGAAGAGGGCTCTCTCAGTAGAACCTGATCATGCCGGCACCCTGATCTCGGATTTCCGCCCTCCGCAATTGTGCATAATAAATTCCTGTTCTTTATAAGCTACCAAGTCTTTGGTGCTTTGTTATAGCAGCCTGAACAGACTGACAGTTGCCTGTATTTTTGGGTCTGCTTATTACTGTTGGCCCAGTTCTTAACAAATGTTTTGCATGTATTATCTCCCTTAACTTTTATAAAACCCAGTGAAATTGATGCTATATTAGCTTCACTGAATGCAGGAGGAACCTGAGGTTATTAGATATGACATCCGTTCAGTGTAATGCTCAAGTTCAGCAGTGAGTAAATGATGGAGCTGAGACTCACACTCAGGTGAGATTTGGGATATGCAGCATGGCCCTAATGCGTTGAGACTTTAGGGAATATTAAGATGGGGGCGGATTTAACATACACGCTGGACGAATGTGAATCTTTGAGGATTGACGGTGATTGAATAATAGTCCCTCGAAGAGATCAGGTCCTTATCCCTGGAACCTGTGAATAAAACCTTAGGTGGTTTTAGAAAGTATGTTGCAGCAGTGAAGGTGTGATTAAGGCTCCTACAATCAGGAGATTATCTTGAATAATCCAAATGGGCCCTAAACGCAATCCTGTGTACCTTTACAAGAGGGATTTGCAAAGGGAGATTTGCCCACAGAAAAAGGGAAGGCAGTGGGATCACAAGGAAGCCCAGCCCAGCTGCCGGACTGGAGTGGCTCCTTCTCCAGGGCCTCTCAACAGAGGGTGACCCAGCCACCACCGTGATTTCCACTCAGTGAGCCTACTTTCAGATTTCTGGTCTCAGGACTATACAGAATGAATTTCTGTGTTTTGAGCCGCTAAGTTAGTGGAGATGTGTGGTAGCGGCCTCAGGAACTCGTACAAGTGGTGATTGACATTTGGGTCTCTGCCTTCTGGATATCATTCCAAGGATGTGGCTGTTTAATAAAGCTTCCTACATCTGAACAGTCGTGCCTGAATGCGGGACACATCTCCACTAAGAGCAGTGGTTTGCCGAACCCTGGAATCTATTGGGAAGACGAAAACTCCCCCATGCCCAGCCACAACCCAGACTGATTACATCAGAATCTCTGCAAGGGGGTCCCAGGGTTTTTATTTTAAAAATTTTTTTATATTTATTTATTTATTTATTGCTTTTTTTTTTTTTTAAGGCTGCACCGCGGCATATGGAGGTTCCCAGGCTAGGGGTCGAATCGGAGCTACAGCTGCCAACCTATGCCACAGCCACAGCCACGCCAGATCCAAGCCACGTGTGCAACCTACACGGCAGCTCACGGCAACGCTGGATCGTTAACCCACTGAGCAAGGCCAGGGATTGAACTCGCAACCTCATGGTTCCTAGTCGGATTCGTTAACCGCTGCACCACAACAGGATCTCCTAGTGTTTTTTAAATATCCCAGATAATTCCAAAGTGCAGCCATGTTTGGGAACCACTGACTTAGAGAAAAAGCAAAAACATCTCTGTCTGTGCTTGGACCTCTGCCTCTAGTCCTGGGTGTGAATGTCCAGCTGCCACTCAGTGCCTTCACCTGGTTGCCAGCTGCCTCAGACTTGCTGTCTGGGAAACAGAGCTCATTCCTTTCTCTCTCTAAATGTGTTCCCTGTCCTATGTACCAGGGGTAGGCACTGGTACCACTGGCTTCTCTGTCACCTGAGCTATGTGCGTGACACACTGTATGACTGAAACAGAAGACATATGTTTTCACGGAGCTGGAATAGAGGGAACTACTTGAGTGGTAAACCTGATGGCTTACTGTGTTCAGCCATATGGCCCCAGAGAAGCTATAGGTGGAGGCCCAGACATGCAAAAGAGAGCTATAGGAAGTCTGAAGGGGGAAGGCAGGCCACATCTTCAAAGTCAGAAGCTAGTCCTTACCACATACTTATGAGTAAACTAAAGTTCAGAGAGGTTAAGACACTTGTACAAGGTCACACAGCTAACACATGGTGGCTCCTAGATTTGAATCTGAATCGTGCTGATCTTAAGGCCCTCAGACTTAAACACCGTTTGCTCTATTTTCATCTTACCCAGTGTTTCTCAGACTTTGGTGTAAGAATCCCCTAAACTGTTTGGTAAAGATTCCAGTTCCTAGGCCTTACCCGCTGGGACAGCTGGTTCAGAGTGGGGCCCAGGCACTCTGTATTTTTGTAACAAACATCCCAGGTGATCCTTACACAGGAAAGATCCAAGGCACTCTCAGAAAAAGCTGGCCTGTGTTTCTGTAGGATTTGTGCATCAAGAGGATGCCCTTGGCTTCAAGAACCTGTTGAAACAGTTGGAGAAAATACGAAGTATACCACCATGAACTCTCCCCCACTCCCTCTCCACCCCTTCCCCCATGCTTTCCAGAGAAGTTTTGGGCTTAGGCTGGCTGCCAGGTTGAAGGACGGGGCTTTTGTTGATGTTCCAGCAAGATCCTTACCCGGGGCAGGAACAACTGCCCAGCCTATATGCGGAGAAACGAGTTCTCTCCCACCTCCAAAATCCCATAGATCTCAATTTCTGTAAACAGTGAGTGAAATGGTTTTAACATTGTTAAGGACACCCAATTTTAGGGTCACATTTTGCAAGAGTAGCCAAATGCTGCTGCAGTGGCTGTCAGCTTTGTTCCCTTCATGGCCAGCCTGAAAGAGATCATTAAAAACTCACTTATCTGTTGATCTGGCTCTCAGCTGCAGGACGCCTTCTGCTACCGAGGCTCATAATGGCAGCTTTGAAGTCCAGTGCAAGTGTGAATTTATTGTTTTGTAAAGACCAGATTCCTGAACAGGTCATAAATTACCTTGTTAGACAAAGGCTTCTGGGGAAACATAATGTGTTGAAATCCTTCAGTGAGTGATTATCCTAACACATTGCTGGCAGAGCAAGTAACTGGCACAGAGACACCAAAACCCAACAGCTGCCAAACTCAGAGAAGCTGCAGCTAGTCTAGGCTTTGAAATCCTGGTTAACCTTTTTTTCCTAGGTGAGAAAGAGAGGGAAAAGAGAATAGCAATTTTTAAAAGCTGGTTTCCCATTCCTGATCTCATTTAGGAGAAGTCCGTTTTGGCAACCCAATGAACTATAGCTAATTACCATTAAATGGACTTTGGTGGCATTATTCTCCTGGATTACAAAAAGATTCCTTTTCATTGTTGATTCATTCTTTCCTGGGTGCACCCCTTTCCTGTCTGCCAAGGTGTCCTCCCCAGACTTATAATTGGCACAATTAGCTTTTTGACACTAGTCACTATTTGGTCATGATCTGATGATACTTAGGGGCACCTCTCATTGCTTCAGACCTGGTATGAAATATCAGCTTCTATTAGAAACTGTCTCATCCTCTCTTTTATCCTACAATAGAGTTTATTTGGTTTGCTCGTTTGTTTTTACTATTTCTAGCTGGATTGCAGACCTTGAATAGAATCGAACTGTAAAGTGAAAATAAAATCAAGTCAAAATCTAGATTGTAAACTTTCTTTTGGAGTAATGGTTTCTATTGTGATTAGGGAAGTAGTATGTGCTCACTGTAGGAACTTGAGAGGTCACAGAAAATACACAAAAGGGAAATTAAGAATTACCCCACAGCCCATCAAGCCCAAAGAGTCCCAGTTTACATTTTGGCTTAAAAAAGTGGGCTTACGCTGGACTTGCTGCTTTGTAACCTGCTTTTCCACACAGCTAGACATCACAGACATTTGCTCACCTCATTGAAAGTTCATGGGCAGCATCTTTTCCAATGACTGCCAAGTGGACATATGTCTAAATTTGTTGGTTAGAAGAAAATGCTGGTATTTCTCAAGTGCTTACTTGGTTAAGGGTTGTGGAGGATGATTGGAGTCCTCTCTGTGGGTCAAGGGCATCATTCATGTGTTTAGCAAACATTTGTTGAGCATCTACTACATATTAGATGCTATTTAGGATGCTAGGGATCCAGGTTGAATAGGACAGACAAAAATTTCTGTCCTCATAGAACTCCATGGAAGTGGAAGAGAGTATACTTTTTAAAAACAGAGGATATTGGTTGTATACACCAAACTCCCATCAAATAAAGGCCACTGATGTTATAGAAAATCCTCGGCAGTTAGTGTTAGTTATGCTGTGTTTTTTGTTTATACTCCATCAGTATAGTTCATGTACATAGTATGTATTCAATGAATACTGTTTGAAGGAAGGATTTGTGAGTAGGTGTGTCAGAGATAATTGAAGTTGGCTTCCTTCTTAGTAGTTAGGACTCCTTCCTGGAATTCAGGAAGGGAAATAAAAGCTAAATGCCACACTAGCTCTTCTCTGCTCAGACATTTGTCCACACTGAAGAAGACGAGTCTCACCCAGATAGCCTTGTCAGGAGTCCCCTGCAAGCCTGAGTTCTCTTCTTGTGCATGGAGAGCGCTACGCTCAAGTTCAGGAGACATTCATCTCCTGGCACTATGACATGCCCCCTGGAAACGGAGGAGCTGCACCAGCTCTGCCCTGTTCAGACATTCTCAGGCAAGGACGGAGAATTGGCTTATTAATCTCAGCAGCAAAGGAAACAGTTCTTTGCAGAGGAGTGGGTGATTTGGGGAATGCATTAAGGTATGTGTGGTGCCAGAGCAAGACAGAGGCTTGATATATGTGGTATTCAGAGACTCAGAAACTGGAAAAAGCAGAGATTAGATCAAGTTCTTTTCACCTGTTTGATTTGTGTCTGATGCCTACATTTTGACAGATAATTAGCAGGTCGTATAGAGTACCTGGAAGGCACTGAAATATTACAGTTTATGAGTAGCTGGCTCCGGGTGGTAGACTGTATGTTAAGAGTCAAGAGTCATCTTGTAGTTGGATTGCCAGATCTCTGACACTTGCAAAAAATGATCATAGAAAATGTTTGAATTTGCTTTAAGGCAGCACCTAATAAACACGTGTGCATTGTGGGAACTGAAGCAGTAAATCTGTTATTTTTGCTAAGAACTAACAGACTCTTTGAGAACAGAATGAGATGAGAGGGAGGGTTTGCAGAATTAGGGTGGGATAAAATATAAACTATGAACATGTTGGTGAAAGAAATGCTAATGAATCAGCTGGGTTTTGGAGGAGCGCGGCTTTTGGCCTCTAGAAGAAACTCACAAGAGCTGGCTAGCGGTTTGATGGTCAAGGTTTTCTTTTTAGAAGAGGGAGAACCAGTGAGGATTCATTTCAGGTCAAATTTCCCCTGACTTTTGTTCATTCCTGGACAATAATAATCAACCTTTTTTTTTTTTTTTTTTTTTGTCTTTTTAGGGTTGCACCTGCAGCGTGTGAAGGTTCCCGGAGTAGGGGTCAAATCGGAGCTGTAACCACTGGCCTGCACTACAGCTCGCGGCAATGCTGGATCATTAACCCACTGAGCAAGGCCAGAGATCGAACCTGCGTCCTCTTGGATACTAGTCAAATTCTTTTCCCCTGAGCCACAGCAGAAACTCTAATAATCAACTTCTCTGTAGAAGTGGTGTGTGTGTGTGTGTGCACGTGCAATTAACAATAAATAAGTCTCAGAACTGGAGTTCACACCCAGGGCTTGTGCTCCACACCCTTTACTCTGTACCCAGCCATTTGGGGGAAGACTCTGGCCCTGCAGGCCCAGTTTAACCCTGGGGCTTTGTCACCTAATTGTACAGATACTTGGGCAAGTTACTTCTCATTTTGACAAGGAAAGGGAGATGTTTTCTTCTGAGTAGAAACCTGCATATAGTTGTTAGGAAGCAGGCTTTCTACAGATCAAATGAGTTTTAGAAATCCTGTTTAAACTTGTGGCAATGCGCATTGGCTCTAGACCTCCTTGTCCCTCTTCATGTGGCCATTTCACAGACATCTCAGATTTGCCTTGTTTAAAACATTCCCTACAAACGTATTGTCAGCGTGATCTGCAGGCTCCAGGAGAGTCATTGTGTTGGCTTTGTTCATAACCACACCCTGACCAAGTACCAGGCACATTGCATTCATGAACGAAGGATTGTCTCGTCCTCTAACTTTAGTTTCTCCTTTCTCCAAGACCTCCACACACTATCACCAGAACTGAAATCCCACTTCTGTGTAGAGCCTACCTAAATACCTTCCATGGCTCCCGTTGCCATTTAATGGGAGGAGAATACATGGAGGCCATCCTAACAGGAACTCAGCCTACCTTTCTGATCTTATCTTCTGCTGCTCCCCAAAGCTCATCTCTGGTTCTAGCTCAACAGAAACAGCAGAGTCTTTCCAGGGACACCATGCCGTCACCCCTCTGTGCGTTCCCGTGCTCCTCTTTCAAGGTGGAGGCCAGCCTGTGAGGAACAAGAAGATGCCAATCCACGGTGCTCTGAAAAGCCCTGAGAGTTTTCCACTGCTGTTCAGCATCAAAATCCTGTCACTGTCTATGTTTTTCAGGGGAGGTGGTTATGTGAGTCAGTGCCTATATTCCCACGTAAACGGGTTGTTGGGAAATGCATTTGTTAAGAGGGAAATATTCATTTATTTGAATAGAATAGACCTATCAAGATCATCTTTAAAGATAAATGAAATTTTTATTGTTGAAAAAAAAAAAACCTTTATGTACAACTGGCTGGCAAGAATTGCTATGCTGGAATATCCACACTAGTAGGAAGGTTGCGTTCTGCTGCCTTTTAAAAGGTCTGATCTGGGCACAGATACAATTTTGGAACCAGATGGAGTTCTGTCACTTAAGGAGGGGCATATGTTCAAGTGACTTGGAGATGGAATGGTGGTTAACGGAGTGGGTGGGAGAGATTCTCCATGAAGCTTCTGGAAGAGAGTTGGAGAACCCTGAGAAACTAAGAGGCCCAAGCTCTACTCAAATCTTAGCCTTTTGCCCTATGATCTACCTTTAAGACTCAAGCTCAAGTTCACAGATATTCTTCAGAAATGCCCAAGGCTGCAGAATTCCTATTGCCCGTGGCATTGGAAAAGCTACCTTCCTGTTTCTGGCCAGCCCTCTCCCTGCAGTGGCAGAAGAAAAGGACCAGAACAACACTTGCTCGCCCTGCCGCCTTCTTTCTTCTCTCCCCCTGCTCGGCTCAGGAACTCCTTTCTAGTTCACCAAGCCCTTGGTCGAGCCTCAGGCTGAGCTGCATGCATCCCTTTTGTCATGCAAAGAGAATGTCTTAGGTCACTGCTTCTGTGCCCAATGTCTTGCCCTGAGAACTTGGGGTTTTATCCCCATCTCAACCCAGGGGTCCTTCTTCTAAATTCTAGGAAGAGGAATTTTGTGGGTCTAGAAGGAAAACCTGAGGCCCCCAAAGAGGCAAGGTCACTAACTGGTGGAGTCAGTGGCCAAATTCTTGGGCAGTTTCGGACTCCATCATCACAGAGAGCCTGTTTTTCTCAGATTCTGAGTGACTGGGTCCTGACCATATGTTCTAACCCTGCAAAGTGAATTTTGCCCTTGCCGGTTTCTCAGTGTGGTTCATAACCCCTCCTCTGACTGGCACTTCATCCCTCGCTCTCCCCTTGGGCCACTGGATGGCAGTGAGGAAAGTCTAACCATGACTCCTCTTTTGATGATGGGAGTCGCCATGGGGTATCGGGCAGGTAAAGAGGAGGTCACGGCGGCGGCGGCAGCCTCACTGTCCAGGCAGCCTTTCCTTTTGAATGTGTGGGAGCCTCGGCTCACCGGCCTGCCTTGCTTGACAAATGACCGAGATAATGAAAGCGAAGGAGGGGCATGGACTGGCTGGGACACTCCAGGCGCGGCTCTCATCGTCACCTGTTTGGTGAGCTTGTGTTGTTGATTCCCCGCCTTTGAAGGGCTGGCAGGCTGTGTGAACAGGGCCTGGGCCCGCAAACACCCAAGTCCTGGAGCAAAGCAAGGCTGGGAGACAGATGAAGGAAGTGCTTTCAAACAGTGTTGCTTTCTGTAATTAACGCAGCCGGAGAGCCCCTGGAGGAGCTCTGGGTGACCTTAGCCTTGCAAGGCTCAGGTATTTCTCAGAACCGACAGGGGCTGGAAACCTTTTCGCTTTGCTCAGACTGGTCTGGGAATCTTAAAAGAATCTATTTTCTTTCCACCTGCGACGCTTCTGGGTGTGCATGTGGGTGGGGGGTGGGGTGGAAGATTCTCTAAGATGTTCGTTCTAATTGTTCTTTTGGTTCTGATATATGCCAGGCACAGAAAAGTCCTAATTCCTAGGTCCTTCTGTTTGCGACTCTGCCATGCGCACCACCTCTTCTGACCTTACCTTTCAGGTGTATGCTTCTGCACCTTTGCCTTTGCATAACGTGGAAGAGAAATCATAACGATGCTTGCTGGGGGCCGAGGCTTTTATTATGCCCAGGGCTTTGGAAGATAGGAATTACTATCATAATGCTATAGAAGAGAATACGGAGGTTCAGAGGCTGGAAACACTCCAGGGCAGGTTTCTCAGAGTCAGGATTTACCACCGTGCCTGTCTGACTCTAAGCCACTGTCCTGTCTCCCTTGGGAAAGGAGTGGCTGATAACGGCGTGTTGTTGCAAGGCAGGCTCCTGAAGTCAACTTTGCATTAAAAGACAGTAGCAATAGGGGCCAAACAGTGCCCATTTCACAGTGGCCCTCTGACACCCCAGGACTGGCCAGTTGGCAGGGCTGCACTAGATAGAAGTCGGAGTGTCTGGTCCTTGTTGGACTGTGCCATGCCTGACCACCGAGCTTGAGGAAATCTCCTGAACTTTCTGAGCAGATTTCCTCATTTGGGAAATGGAGCAAATAATACCTGCCCTTTCTATTTTATGTGCTGCTTTCGAAGGAGCTCTGGGAACTGAAAAGTACTTTAGAAGCATAGGGCCTCCTGGAAGAGACATTTTCAAAGAAGAGCTGCAATTACAGGAGTATTTTGGGCTGATGCTCTTTTCTCATGATAGGTCAGTGATGTGCTTTTAGATATGACAAACCTTCAGAACCTTACCTTCAAAGACACAGTCCAGTAGTTTCTGTCATGGCACAGTGGAAACAAATCCAACTAGAAACCATCAAGTTGTGGGTTCGATCCCTGGCCTTGCTCAGTGGGTTAACGATCTGGCATTGCCATGAGCTGTGGTGTAGGTTGCAGACATGGCTCAGATCCCGCATAGCTGTGGCTGTGGCGTAGGCTAGCAGCTGTAGCTACAATTAGACCCCTAGCCTGGGAACCTCTACATGCCGCAAATGCGGCCCAAAAATGACAAAGACAAAAAAAAAAAAAGACACAGTCCAGTAAGATCCTAGGCTTCTTTATGGCTAAATTATAACAAATAAGTGAACACCCATCATCTGTACTTGTTAGGAAACGTAGCTGCCTTGAAAGTCTTCTCTTGGTGGGTATTGTGGCTCAAATGCTTCCCAGTCTGGTTAGATAAAAAAATTTAGTATGACCTTCTTTTTGTGTTGTTTATTGGCCAGTACGTTTCATGCCTCATTTGCCCTCAAATTCGCATTTTAATTCATCAGAGTGTTTGCTCTGCTTGTGTGTGTGTGTTTGTGCATACACACACTCATTCACTACGTAGTCATGGAAAAACCTTTGCACTTTAAATAGTAGCCAGGTGATAGGATATTTATCTTCTCTTTTGCCAAGTTACATGGTTTCTGCAGATGGTTTAAAAACCAAAAGAGCAGAGGAAAAGCAATTAAGGATTTTCTTCAAATAAGCGGCCTCTGACACGCCTAAGATGGCGAGGGTCGGTTTGGACTTGGCACAGCCCTTTTAATTGCATGAAGCCCCAATCAGGGGGTGACCATCGTTGACCTGGAGCCTGAGACCCATTACCCAGCATGCTGATGGGCGCCGTCCGCCAGTGCCCATCCTTCACGTGAGTCGGTAATTTTGTCATGCCCTCCCAGCAGGCAAGGGGGCTGGAGCCGGGCTGGTTTCCTTGCAACTAATGAAGAGCAAGAGCACATAATTATGAAATCCCTTTGGCGAGTGGAAAGCTCATCTCCGCCCCCTCCTCTTGCCAATTCCTATAGCTTCAGTCACCTTTCCTGAGATTGGGGGATTTTATCATTTTTATTGGGACTCTTTTTCATAGACTTTATTTTTATTTATTTATTTTTTTGTCTTTTTTTGTCTTTTCCAGGGCTGCACCTGCGGCATCTGGAGGTTCCCAGGCTAGGGGTCCAATCGGAGCTGTAGCTGCCGGTCTACGCCACAGCCACACCAGATCTTTAAGCCACTGAGCGAGGCCAGGGATTGAACCCACAACCTCATGGTTCCTAGTCGGATTCGTTAACCACTGAGCCATGACGGGAGCTCCCTCATAGACTTTATTTTTAAACTGCCATAAATATTAAAAAATTTTAACCTCGGGAGTAGATCATTCAATCACACTTCTCTTGTTTTATTTATCCCGTTATTCCCCACTCTGATGCCTCTCCATGGCTTGACAGGTAACCATTTCAATGTGTTTATAACATGTACATGCATGTGTGCATTCTTGCATGTGTGTGTGTATGAGAGAGAGAGAAAAAGAGAGAGAGAGGGAGGGAGGGAGGGGGATCACGTTCTTGTGAATGGCCGTGAGCTTTGATCATTGATTTTCCTCTGCACAGACTCTCTCAGGAGCTTCCACTTCACCTTGCACGGGTTTTTGTTCTGTGGCAAATGAATCACATATGTCTACACATAGGTTTGCCGTTTTCCCCTGGAAATGTGGCCAGAGTTTTTAGAAATCCTGTCTCGATGAGTGTTTGATGCCTGTCTACTGAGAAGCAACTTATCTTAAGCTGTGAAAGGCCCTTCCTATGACCGTCCCTTCGTTGAGCAAGACAGGACCGATGCCAAGTTGTGATGGAACAGAGACGTGGGGTGGGGGGGAACCCTGTGACAGTAAGAGACACCTTAGTCTGACATGAGGTCCCTCACTCAGTGGGAGCCTTGAGCAATTTATATAAGCCCTTCAAAGCCTCAGCTTTTAAGCCTGTGCAAGCAGACTTAAACCTGCATTAGGGGGTTGAGTTGCAGTTAAATGAAGTACTGTATTGACAAGTACCACATTCAATGCCTGGCATATACAGGTTGTCCAGTAGGCATCCGGTTGAATCAGAACGTCTTTCTTGGGAGCCATGTGAAGTCTTCCACTGAATTCAGGTTCTAAGGAAGAGCCCCTTAGGTGAGAGGACACTAAAAGATAGGTATGAATTCCTGTTCATTTTGATTTGCCTCAAGAGGAAGGCAGAGGTGCAGGGAACAGCCATGGGCCTTTCCAGAGCTAATTAACATCGGTGGGTTGTATGGGACAAAGCAACATTGAGCATTTATTTAAATGTATGATTTCTCTGTTGCTGAACTGTGGGTCATCTCTGAACAAGGAGTTGGGATCTTTGACTCCAAGGCCCAACTCTGTGCCTTAGTTTTCTCACTGGTCAGTAAGGGCGGGGAGGGGGTCAGCATTTCTGAGCTGGGCAGTGCAGGTCTTCACTACCTGTGAAAGATCCAGGACCGTGGGACCACAGCACTGCCTGTCACGGCAACAGCAGCCTCTCTTCTTTTCCATGTGCCCTGTCGGAGGAGGGCCCAGATCTCTGAGGTGTCCTGGGCGGGGGCTGTGGTACTCACCCAGCGTGAGCACGAAGGCATTTTCATATTGGTAGGAATAAATGGGCATTTCATTGACTTTCAGATTTTCTTCATTAGAGAGGGAAGATTGCTGGTGGTAGAACAGTGACCAGAGCAGACTACATTCTCTCTGAGCCCAGCTTCATCCTCTGCCTTGGAGAGAAAATCACCTGACTGTTCTTACGGGACATGGCGACCTTCATTAGGGCAAAAACACAGTGTGTGACTGTTCAGTATGTTTTTTATAAAGGATGATTGTTTGAGTGGTTTTCAGGAGCCCAGTAGGACCACCTTTTGGGATAATAGCACGTATAGCTACGTGCATCATAGAGGATATTGGCTTCTCTGAGTGACATTGACAATGGTAGGAGTTCCCGCTGTGGCACAATGGGATTGGTGGCATTGCTGTAAAATCAGAGCACGGGTTTGCTCCCCTGCCTGGCACGGTGGGTTGGGGGGTCCAGCGTTACTGTAGCCATGGCATAGATTGTGGCTCAGATTTGATCTCTGGCCTGGGAATTCCATCTGCTGCCAAAAAAAAAAAAAAAAAAAAGGAAGAAGGAAGGAGGGAAGGAAGAGAGGGGTGGGGGGAGGGAGGGAGAAGGGAGGGAAAAAGCAAAAAAAAAGATGTCACCGTCTCACTACTTGCCTTTGACCGTGGCCTTACACACCTCTGTGCTGAAGGCCTTTCAGGCTTGATGACGGCCCCAGCTTCTTAGGGAGGGTGAGAAGTTGCTTGTGTAGACATACTCTGCAAAGAGAAAAAGGGAATGGATTGAGGTTGGCGGAGCTATTTAGAACAGTGCTTTACCAACTCCCAGAAACCTTTCTGTATGTCTTTGCTGGATCAGATGCAAAATAAAGTTGTTAAATGGAACGGGAAAAGGTCCTCATTGTTTTTGCGCTGAAGTCCATGATATTTACCTTCAGATTTGGCAAACAGAAGGCCATCTCCTCGGCTGCTAATTGGGGTAGTGCTGGAGAGATAGTGAGCAGCAGCCTTTGACATTTACAGAACTGGACCAGATGCTTTTAGCACATCAAAACCAGACTTTGGATTTATTTTTATATATGTAAATTCCCCTTTTCCCCTCTCATTTTGTTCTTTGCATTGTTATAGCTGCATTGTGCTCTGAACACTATCACTGAGATTAGCAATATTTATTTAAAATTAGGAAATATTTATTTTGTTGTGAATTCATTTCCCCTCTATTTTCAGATGCAGGAGTACAGTCAACTACCCTAATGATGAAGAAGGCCCAGGAAGGGGATTTAACCCAGTAGCTCTTATTTATTTATGTAAGGCCACACTTTCTAGTGCCGCCTCGAAAGGGAAATTTCCCACTGGTTTAGGTTTGTTACCTCCTAGTACAACTTTCACCTCGGACACGTAGGACAGCCATCAGGAACCTCCCCAAATCCTCAATAACCCATTGCAGGAGGGAGGGGTGCGTCTTCTTCTGGTTGACCCATTCTGATAAGAAATGTCAGGGAAGGGCTTTTCCCAGTGGTGGGAACGTCTTGGCTTCCTGCTGCCTTCCTACGGGCAGATGACACCCGAGCTTCACACCTTAGGCCTTAGCATCTCCAAGGGTGACAGGTTGGGATGAAATAGTCACTCATTGGCTTTCGAATGGCTTTCTAATTGCTTTTGGCTGGACACTTTGGGGAAATTATGAAATAAAAAGCTTCTTTTGAGATGGAACGTTTACATCTTTGCTGAATGATCATGTCGCCGTGTCTGGCTCCCAGTAGCAGCAGGCCTGGATGTGAAACGTTTTGGGGCACCTGGGGCCTGAGTACCACCTGCCTCCTGATGGTGGCGGGGCCTTCCCAGGGGCCGCCTGTGGCCTCTGAGACGTGGCTACAGGGCTCCCTCTGAGCTCCTTTCTTTTGGGGGAGTGATTAGGTCCGTTTAATCAATTCGGGCTGCTAGCCTGGGGTTGTTGAGAAGCAGGTGTTGATCACAGGAGTCCTTATTTAGGGCTGCATACCCCGAATGATTTACCGTCTGAGATCTAAAGCAGAAAATTCATGCTCACTTGTCAGATCTCCTTTTTCACCCCCACCCCTGCCCCAAATGTGCTGCCTGTCACGAATGCAACTCCAGCCCCTTACCTGGCCACGGAGTTCTCCCGCTCCGGCTGCTGTGAGATTTTCTCTAGAGATCCACACGTGTAGCGGGCTCCATGCACTCAATCCACACAAAGGGCCATCCCCCCCCTTCCCCAGCTCGCATTTTATAATGCTCAGTCTGAAATGACCTTTAAAAAGCCAGATAATATTTTATTTACCTTTTTTCTCCCATTTACTGTTAAATGTTAATGAAGGTAAGAGATTCAAATCCCTGCTAATAAAACACTTTAATTGACTCAAGTGTAACCATAACTGTAAATTGGCTACTTTGAACGAACGACCTTAGCGCTTCCCGGCCCCTGACTCTGCCGCCTGTGCGATTTTGGAAGTTGGCAGCAAACATTTTCTTTGTTCCTCTGCAGTTGGCACGTGCAGACCAGGCCACCAGGAGATTCTCTGGATCTCAACAGAACTAACTGCCCTTCCTCCCCTCCCATGGCCTGTTTATTAAAATCTTTCAGGTTGAGGGTCCATTTTAAGCACTACCTCCTCCAAGAAGCCCTACGGGATCGCTCCTTCCCTCTCATCTGCCTTGGAAGGGTCACAGCATTTCGTGATCCTTTTCACTTTGCCACTTGTCATAGTCACGTCTCCTGCTGTGTTATCTCCTTCCTCAGATTGGAAAACCTAGGCATAGTTGGGGCTCAATACCTATCTGTTAAGTTGCCTTAACTGATTTGAGAGGGAAAATAATACAGCTTTAGTTGGCCTCTCCCGTAGCAGTTCTCTAGGGTATTCTTAAAAACACTGATGAAATAAATGCTCTTTGTCTGGATTTCTTTGGTAAGGCCACAAAATTTGTAATCATTTGCTGCTTTGGAGATTTTTGAGAAAGAAGAAAATGGCATGCTTGATAACCTCTATAAAAAAATAAAATAAAAGCAAGAGGAAACCTGCGTCTGATCTTCCATGGGGTGAGATAGTGCAGTCAGAGAAGGTGACTGGACCAGGCTCTCTTTCTCTGGCCGCAACTCAGCTCCTCCAGTGTTGAGTGGAGGTCAGATGGACGCTGGGCCTCTCCTCATGTCGTCTGAACTGTATTTGGGCAGGTCTTCCATCCTTTTCCAAGTCCAGAGAGCAGCCGGTTTGAGATGGTAAATGGTCAGTTCCTCCACAGAGGCATCTCTCACCACTGAGCTCAGGGGAAGAGGCGGTCAGCCGGTGAGGGTGTCAGAGCAGAAAGGTAAAGACAATGACCACTTAGTTACTGTGTGATCCTGAGTTTCCCCCTCTGTAAAAAGGGGATAATTGCAAGACCTACTTCCATAGAGTGATTTTGACCATTGGTGATTTAAGCACAAAGGATTTAAGTAGAAAGCTCTTGGAATAATGCCCGACCCACAATAAATAGTAACTTTTTACTTTTCATGATGGGCAAGCAGAAGAGAAGAAGGGGAAGAAAGAAAAAAAAGTGATACAGTCTTTTTCCAGTTCATGTTAAGAGCCCTGACCTTTGCAAAAGGGATTTCTTGCTTGTACTTCACCAGCTCCCTTCACCCCCCGCCCCCCGCCGCGGTTTCTCTCCATAAAGCCTTCCACTCCAGGCCCATGTCAAGAACCACTTCTTCCGGGAAGCCTTTCCTGATGCCCTGCCTCCTCCTTACCTCCACATTTCTGCAGCGTTTTGGCACCCATCAAGGGCACTTTTCCTAAATAGGGCCTAGAACTGCCTTCCACTTTCCGGGGTCTCTTTCTAGTCACTTGAAGTCAGTGGGTCTCAACCAAGTTCCCATGGAACACATCGGTTTCAGAGCTAAACAGAGATGTTCTGCTGCTGAGATGGAATAATACCCTTTGAATGGTGCTCAGCCATACAAAAGAATGAAGGGATGCCGGTTGCAGCAACCTGGGTGGACCTAGAGATTATCATACTCAGTGAAGTAAGTCAGACACATATTGGGTGATATCACTTATATGTGGAATCGCTAAAAAATGACATAAGTGAGCTCATTTTGCAGAACAAACTCACAGACATAGAAAATAAACTTACAGTTATCAAAGGGGAAAGGGGGTGTTGGGGGATAAATTACGAGATACAAACTGCTATACATGAAATAAACAACAAGGTCCTACTGTATAGCATAGGGAAACTATATTCAATAACTTGTAATAAACCTTAATGGAAAATAATCTGAAAAATAATATACATATATGAAAAAATAATATGTGATATATCTATGAATCATTTTGTTATGCACTAGAAACTAAAACAATGTAAATCAACTATACTTTAATAAAATAAGATAAAATTCCTGCTTACCCCCCCCTCCAAAAAAGAAGGAAAATTAAAATAATATCCTTTGTTTTTCCATTCAACACATGGTGTTAAGAGTTCCCTCCCAGAGTTCCCCTCTTGGCTCAGCAGTTAATGAAACCGACTAGGATCCATGAGGATGTGGGTTCAATCCCTGGCCTCGCTCACTGGGTCAAGGATCTGGCATTTCTGTAAGCTGAGGTACAGACACAGCTCGGATCTGGCATTGCTGTGGCTGTGGTGGAGACCGGCAGCTATAGCTCCGATTGGACCGCTCGCCTGGGAACTGCTATATGCCATCAGTGTGGCCCTAAAAAGCAAAACAAACAAACAAACAAAAAAAAAAACGGAGTTCCCTCCAGTAAATTCTGCTTATTCTGTCAGCACCTACCTCTCCGTAATCATCTGTGACTATGTCCCTCAGCCCCTGGCTCACCAGGACAAAGTTACCAGCCATTGGACTCCCCTGGGGAGCATTAACAGCATCACTGCGCAAGCTCCACTCCTGACCAATGAAAACAAACTCTGGGGGTGGGGCCTGGGCATCTGCAGATTTTTTAATGTTCCCTAGGTGATTCTCATATCACCTAGGGCTGAGACCCGGAGATCAGCAACGATTTATGTAAGAGAAAGTAGATCAAAGGGTAAATGTATGTTAGGTGTATCCATGGGTGATTTTGGAAATAGACAATCTATCTTAGTTTCATAGTTTAATAAACTAATATGTGCTCGCGGCTCTACATTTACATAGAAAACATCAAACAGCCCTATTTGGGGCCTGTTTCATGGCTACTTTCCTTTGGGCTATGTGGTTTCGTGGCGTGCTCTAGGCTTTTACTGCTGGAATTGCTGAACTTGTGCAAATATGTCAGCTGGTCAACCCACAAGCCAGAGAAGCTTTTGAAACCCTAGGCTTCTATTAGTATGGACTTGTTACTTTTGTTCTGTTTGCTCTAGCTGCTGAGGTCTTTGCTTTTACAGCCTGTTTCTCAGTGTAGCCTATTGGCCACAAGAGGGACAAGGAAAAAGATGGCTTAGCACAAACCTTTCCCCACTGCTGGGTGAAAGTAGAAAACACATCTAACCTCTAAACTGGGAGGACAGCATCATCTTATACAGGATAAACAAAGTTCAGTAACTAGGATCTTTGTCACAAATGATGGTACAGATTTTTTTTTAACCTACAAAGAAATTTGGAAGACCAGGATATGCCCAGTTTAGAACATTATTCAAGTTATAAGATTCCTGCTAAGATAGCCTGCAGGGCTCGGCAGTTGTTCTGGGGCTAGACACAACTGCAGTGTGATCACTGATTCCTGCCTGAAGGTTTGGGTCAGTTCAGAAGAGGTAGGGGGGAAGCCACTGGCTTATTGGAATAAATTTACAGTTAGTGTCTAATTTTATTAGGAATTTAAGGAAAAACTTGATAGCCTATCTCTGCATTTTCATTTTTGTAGAGATTGTGATGGTTCTGGATGAACAGCTTCACTGAATCAGTATGCGAACATTTTGTGCCTTTTAATGAATAAGTATTTACTCGTGGCTCCACAGCTGGTTCTTAGAGGTGAGATTCCTTCTGCCTGACACTCTGCATTCATTTCTTCTTGCTCCAGTGATAAGAACCTCTATCAGGAGCTAGACCTGATCATTAATCCAGAAAGATCTGTGACCGCTCCTAAGCCCTCTTGTCACAGTGTCTGTTCACTTGGCTAAATCAAGCTCAGGGGAGTTCCTATCATGACTCAGCGGTTAACAAACTTGACTAGCATCCATGAGGACGAGGGTTCGATCCCTGGCCTCACTTAGTGGGTTAAGGATCCAGCATTGCCATGAGCCGTCGTATAGGTCACAGACGCAGCTAGGATCCTGCGTTGCTATGGCTGTGGTATAGGCCGGCGGCTGTAGCTCTGATTGGACCCCTAGCCTGGGAACCTCTGTATGCCCCGGGTGCTGCCCTACAAAACAAACAAACAAAACAGGGCTCAGAATCCTAGCTTTCCATCTTTTAAAACTACGGAAAATTTTGCATGAGTTTTATTACAGAATCCTGGTCGGGAGAGAGACCACTAGTAGGAGGACGGTGGCAGGTGGTCTGAACGCAGTTGTTGTTAACTTGTCTGCTTCTTTCTGTGTGCTGTTTCTTTAATACCTCACAATGCTTCAGTGCCTGTGTGAGAGAAACCACCCTCAGTGAGGCGAGGAAGCAAGGCCTGGGAATGCCATTGTGTGGTTTTATCTGCCTTCAGTCCCCCCCTTACTACCTGTAGCTTGAACATGACAGGAACAACCCTATAAAATTAGCTTCGTGGGATGAGACAGGAAAAAAAAAAAATGTCAAGAAGCCAGCCCCTCCCCCAGCCCCTTCTCCATCTGGGTTAATATACTCCAGCTTTAGGAGTTTTTAGCACACTAAACAACATGCTCTGGGGCTCTTATTGGTTTAATAAACAGACCAAACTCTTGAGGACAAAGGACGACAAACCTGCCCACTGAAAATTATGTGACTTGGGCTCTTAAAAGGCTTGCGTTGGATTCAGTGAACAGAGTGTCCTGAATTGAATGAATTGATGGTGCCCCCCCCACCCCCCCATCTACACAGCGCTCAGAGCTCTTGAAACCAAATGTTTATTGTCAGCAGCAACCTGGGCACACAGGATTGACCAGTGTCTCCTTAGGAAAGCATTTTATAGGTTTGGTGGCTTTGAGGATCCATGTATTTGAGCTTAATGGTTCCTGGACTTTAGGGATGTGAGCTGTTTTTTGTTTTTGTTTTTTCAAAGGGGTTTTGCTTTCAAATATGGAAAATAGGCCCTTTGTGGTGAGTGTGCTTTTCCTGGTACAAAGAGTGAATTTGTAAACATCTGTTTATGAAAAAGTTCCATTTCTCAATATCATGGCATGATCTTCTAAACCAATACATAAATGGATCTTTAGTGCCCATGGAAATCTTTTGCATTTGAATATAAAAATCCATTGAGCGAGGGAGAAGGGAGAGAAAGAAATGGGTAAATAAATACAAAAACTCTTAAGGGCTTCTGGGCTGGTTTCAAGAATGCCCCACAAAACAGGTTTTCATGGTTGTATGGGGTGATGTGATCCTATTCAATCTTCTTTTCCTTTCTTTAGAATTTCTGAAGAAGCTGTGGCAAATGGCTTCGGGGCTGTTCCTAAAATAGATTTTAGAGATGAAAAAATGAGCGAATGCATAGACAATCTGAGACAAATGATCAGCTCTGATACTGATGCTGAGATTGTAAAATGACCGCTGTGCCTTGTAAGAAATGAATATTCAAGATGCCCCTGCTGGGTGCCTTTTCCTATTTGAACCAACTACTGTCTGGGCCATGATTCACTTGTTACCAAATTAAACACTCTTTGCACACAGCAGAACAACTTTACGAAGTCGGATTTTGAAGTGCAAACATCTTTTCTGCTCTAGCCACGGAACCTGTCACAATCTTCATCGGGAACTGAATTAAGTTTAAAATATCATCAGAGGGTATTGATCTCTCCTGAGCCTGGAGCTGTCCCCTGTACATCCGGCGTTTTTCTGTTGACACAGTGTATCTCTTAGCAACCGGCCTGAAAGGCCCTATATGCATTGATTGCACACCATTGTCTTTAAGGGGTGGAAGTGTTAACTGAATAAGCCCCACCCCCACCCCCACCCCCCGGGTGACCAGACGGTCATTCCTCTCATGTTGATAATCTGTGCACATCAAAAATATTGTTTATTGCATTGCCTCATCTCCTTATTTTTACATCTCTGGCTGAAGGTATAGTTAATTCCCTACATGGTGGAGAACGCAGATCCACTTTCCTGACATGGAGTGACTGATAAGAGCAGTTTTGTCCCCTCTTCTCCTGATAAAGCATTAAATGCATCTGACAGCTAACTGCATACGATAATACCAACTGGCTTCTGTGGTTCTCAGAGGCTGCAGAAGTTACAAGCCTGCGATTGCCCCATAAAGAGAAAAATACTCCTTTTCGGTCTGTGAGTAGTTTTGAAATGAACAGCAGGATGTTTTACATGGCTGTGAAGATGTTAAGGTTTTACAGTGGATGTTGGGCTCTGACACCATCTGAATGGAAAGGAAATATGGCCTAACCATAGGGTGTTTTCAGAATGAATGAAATTTCAAAGTGGAAATTCTTGCTTAAGAGGCAAGCGTAAGACCCATTTCAGCATCAATGGCTACAGCTGAAGCTACGGGTTGGACTGGTGGGTCAAACAGGCATTTTACCTCAGACCTCCCTCTTGTACAATGATCTTTTGCAGAGACCTTCCACCGAGGTTGCTTTTTCACAAACCTCAGACAATGAGGGCATTTTAGTCAAGGGATTTTTGCATGGGGGGGCAAAGACTAAATGGGTGGGTTTGGTGCCCACCTTCATCAAAGCATGGGGCAGCAGCAACAAAGTAGAAGTGTGGTGGCTGCCTGCCCTACAGTGGCCTGGTTTTGAGAAATGCTTTGCTTTTTTGTGAGTTTATATCATATTACATCTGACTTTAAAAGGAACACAGTCAACCAATATGTCTTAAGAAATGTGCCAGCTGGCCAAGTGATTTCAAAACCAAGTGACTAATCATAGTGCTTTGGCATTGCTTTCTGTCTGAGGGAAGGGAACTGGAATATAAAATTATAATGCCAAAAGGTCCTTTGGTGTATTTTGAAATTTTTTTTCCTCTCTGCAGCCCTTTTCATCAAACAGAAAATCTGCTTAAAAGAATCAAATTCTAATAATGTTTCCCCTTTGATAAAGACCTTGGGCCTTTATGCCTTAGAAGAAAGAAAAACGCAATCCCAGACTTTTGGACATAGATCTCTATGAGTAGGGACATGAGGTTATAGCAGGAAAAGATGGGGACCGTTGTGGGTATTCCTGTTAACCACAAGAAGATATGAGGGCCTTCATTATTCGAAATTAAAGTGTTTTAAATGAATATACAAATTTTTAAGGAACACTCATCTCCTCTTGTACCTCTTTTCCCCCAGATCCTCTCGATATTCTCTCTGCATGTTAAGCCTGTGACTAGTCACCTTGGCTTGGTTCAACTGCTAAGTGAATGCTGCTTCTATAAACATTTCACTGCTACAAGTTGGATTTTTCACAGCATTAACTTTAACTACATGGGTGTTTGTAATGGAATAAAACTTCAAATTGATGTTTTGCCGTATTGCTAGTTAAAGAAGTGGGCCTCAAAGGGAGACGGATGTGCGCCTCATTTCATGGGAAAATTGTTACCTCGTAGGCCAAGTTGAAGTTGGAAGCTGCAGCTTCAGGGAGAAAGCCTTAAAAAATACACACGCGCAAGGCCCCGACTTCTTGTATGAAATTCCTCAGCAAATTTCCAACCTCATATTAATTTAAAATTGATTTTAAACACGTACAAGCTTAAATTAATTGAGTAGAAAATAAAACGTTTCAATGGAAAACATCTGTGCAGACCTCTCTCTAGAAATTACTCCGTGTGGAACCTCGAAGGGAAGTTGGGAGAATTTGCTCACCATCCCTTTCAAGGCACCTGCCATTTCCTTTACATTGAAGTGCATCTGAGGACAAAGTTCCTAGCTTCTGCCCAGGAATCAAAGGCTTCCTTTATAAGAGGCAGATTATTTAATTGTGGTTTAGATTACCCCACAAACGGCACAGCCACTTTGAACTCGGTTGAGTGGGCGGTGGTGGTTTGTAAAAATCATCATTGCATTACCTGACTCCCAAGCGTCAACTAGAGGGTTAGGAGCAAATATCACTCAAAAGGCCACAAGTCCTTTCCTGCGGGACCCCTGTCTCCCCATAAAACAGCTTTCTTTTTCTTAAAATTTTATCCCATCGAGGTCTAAGGATGTTGATATTAAAATAATAATAGAGGGAAGGCTGCAAGACGGGGCCTCTCTTCATAGTTAAATGTTATCTGCTTAGACTAATATTGCAATTGCCACCCACTGACATAATTTGTTTCACAGTCACAGCTTGGCAGCATGAATCAAATGTTGACATTCTAATTTCATGCACACATGGGCGTTTGGCTGAGCAGGCCCGCAGCCTCCAGACCGTTCCCTCTGTACCTGTGTAAATCAGGCCGACGGGGCGAGCTCTCAACAGCGTGCTGCTGAAGTTGCCCTCTTCTGTTGGGAGAACTTCTGAGCCTGCCTCTTGGGTGGGTGTGGGTGTGTGTGTGTGTGTGTGTGTGTGTGTGTGTGTGTGTGTGTGGTGTGTGTGTGTGTGTGTGAGCTTCCTACCTTATTTTCACTCCTATCGGCAGTGTGACTTTCTTTGTCTTTTTCTCTCTTGTATTGCAGTCTTCAGAACTTTCCTTAACTTCTCAATTAGCAAATGTCTCTCCATTTGGTGTTCTCCATACCAAAGAGCACGAGTAGTATTTAACGAAGGCACCCTGATGACTGGAAACGAGAGGCTGGGAGTTCCTATTGTGGCTCAGTGGTTTAAGAACCCATCGTAATCTCTGTGAGGAAGCGGGTTCCATCCCTGCCCTCGCTCAGTGGGTTAAGGATCCTGCATTAGCACAAGCTGTGGCCTAGGTTGCAGACATGCTTTGGCTCTAGCATTGCTGTGGCTGTGGCATAGATCGGCAATTGCAGCTCCAGTTTGACCCCCTAGCCTGAGAACTTCCGTATGCCGCAGGTGTAGCTGTAAGAAGGCAAAAAAAGAGAGAGAGAGAGAGGCTGGTTTCCCTGTGAATTATGTGCCCCAAATCCATGTTTCAGCCCTGACACCCAGCATGACACTATTGAAGATCAGCCCTTTAAAGAGGTAATTAAGTTTAAATGAGGTCATAGGGTAGAGCCCTGATCCAGTTGGACTAGTGTCCTTCAAAGAAGAGGGGGAGATGGACACACACCCACAGAGAAAAGTCTATTCATGGAGAAAGGGGGGGGGGTCTCTGCAGTTTAAGGGAGGAGGCCTCAGGAGAAACCACACCTGCTGACCCTCTGAGTTCCTACATCCAGCCTACAGATGTGGGAGGGCATGGCTGTTTAAGCCCCCCCACGCCCCCAGTCTATGAGAGTTTGTAATGGCCACCCTGGCAAATAGTTCCTTCGTGCTGGTAAAGGGGCAGACTTCCTGTGGGTGCTCTGCTGTGGACGAGGTGGTCCCTTGAACCACCGGAGCCCATGGCTCTCCCACTAGACGTTGTCAATGTAAAGACAGTTTTAGGGCCACAGCCATCAAGACCCTGAATGAAACCAGCAGAGCGTTGCAGCGCAGCCCCCGTTTGACCTTCCCCTAGGGAAGGATTAATGGCCAGCCCTTTGCGTTGGAAGAGGATGCTCTGACCACATGCAGATGGACGTGAGGGAGTGTTGTTGCCCAGTTCCCGCCTCAGGTTGGCCTCAGCCGGTGCCAAGCTCATGCTTGGTTCTTGAAGGTCATGGGCTGGCAGGGATTGGGCCAGATGGCACGGGTGGGGCTGTTACTGTTGGCTGAGATGGAGAGTAGGGCAACTGGTTTGTACCAGGATATACCCAGCTCTAAGTCTGTGGCTCCACTCTCTTGCCTTTTGGCAGCTTTCATGTCATTGCCTCTCTCCTGATCAGTTTTTCCTGCTTATGGAATATTTCCGGGAAGTCCAAGCCCATGCTCAGTGGGAAATTCTTCCTAGAGTTTATTTGTCACTGAATCATTTGGTCATCAAAGACTTTTGTCATGGTACTTATTAGCCTTGAATTTTGTATGCGTACACAAAAAAACTCGGAAGCCTTTTGGCCCGCTGAAAGAGTTGAAAGTCTGGAATCTGTCCCACACAGAAATGTTGAAAACTATAATATTTTTCAGCAAAGCATGATTCATGTAATCTGGAGGTGTCTGGAACCCAGCCTAAGTACTGTCTTTGGGATCTGTTATCTACCTTTCTTGGGTTTTATTGTCTTCACTTGCAGAAAAAGGGGTATTCTCTCTGGTTGCTTCCGGTTTAGTGATCTGATGATCTTTTTATTTGGAAAAAAAAAGTCATAAAAGTCCTCAAGAGCAAGGGAATGAAAACCAGTGATTCAGGTTTAGCCCAGCTCAAGAAAAACATACCAGTGCTTGCTATGTGCCGGACATGATGGTAAGTGCCTAGGGCCTAGAAATGATTAAGATATAATCCTCAAGCCCTAAATCAAAAGGCAAAATTGAGATCAAACTTCAGGCGAGGGAGAAAGTCTGTGACAAAGGAATTATTGTCTAGTGGCTTGTGTATCTGTTTAAGGACAAATGTTATTTACTAAGCTAAACTTGGTTTATAGAAGAACACAGAGTAATTGTTACCCTGGTCCACGGAAATAAAACTTAATGGCTTCTAATTAACTGCGTGACCTTGGAGGGGCAAATAACCTCTCTGGGTCAAGGTCACCTTCTCTTTTAAGTATGGGGATTGGACTTTGCTTCCTAAGTTTTCTTCCAGTATTAACATTCTTTAATTATGGGACTGTGAACTCGCTAAACAAATAATACTCCCAAGAACCCCCAAAGGTAGAAGAAATTGACTTGATTTCTTGGAAAGCATGTTTTCTCTCATATTTCTGAGATAACAAGGTATAAGACTGTCTTCTTGTTACTAAGACACATGTAAGTCAATATAAAAAAAATCCGAAAGAGTGGATGTATGAGCGACAGTAACTGAAGTAGTCTGAGGAAATTTGTCATTGTAATCGATGGATTTTCTCTTTAACCCACCGCACACTTTATATTCCTTTGTCTCTTAGTTATAAATACTGCATACTGAATTTCCTGTTGGCTTGGCGCTGCTGTAGTCATGCTCTCTCTAGAATGTACAAGGGCATATCTAGTTGAACCCAAGCATCTGGGGCTATGATTCAAGGCAACAAGCCTGTGCTCTCCCTTTCAGATTTTGGATCGTTACCCCTGCCGTCCCCAAAAGGATCTGCGCTCGTCAGACCAGGGCCTCCCCATCCCCCTCACACACCATCACTCAAATCTTTCTCCTGCTTCAGTACTCGCCCTCCTCCCGGTACTTCCAGAAGTTCTAGGTTCAAGACTCCACCTCCTTCGTGAACACTTGTCCCGTACCTGGCGCAACCAAAATTTCTTCCTTTCTCTGACTCAATCCAGCGGTCCTTTATGTAGTTTAGCTGTCTCGCATGTGCTTATGCATTTCCTCCAAATGCCTCCCTGACTGTGAATCATCTGGACTTTTTTGTCAGCTAGAATGGAAAGTCTCCCAACAGAAACACCATGCCTTCCAGGTGTTTTGTGTCTCCCATGACATGGGGCTAAGTGTACGATGATGCCTAATGAATGTTTACAAAATTAAATTGAGAAAATCTGAAGGTAGTTTTTTTAAAAAAAATGTATTTGTAGTCTTAACTGAATTTCAGCCGTGCTTTCTCATGACTGTAGCTGTAGAAGAGACAGGTGTCCAGCAAGAACCAGAGATTTGGAGTTCAACAGATCTAGGTCTGAATCCCAGCTCTGCTAATTTACTCTGTCAGCCACAAAACATTTAGAGGGCAACTACCATGTGGATGATGGATAAATAGATAAATAGGTTACTGTCCTTGCATTTAAGAAGTTCAAAGTCTAGGAACTGTGTTACTTAATTTCTCTGAGGCTCAATTTCTTCAGCTGAAACTGAGAATGGTTAACTCTTTATTTGAATTGTAGGCATGTCAGTGTTTCCTGGTTTTTTTTTTCTTTTCCTAATTTCTTAAGAGCTTTCAGTTAAGAAATCAATGGCTTAATGGCTCTATTTTTTTTTCTTCTTTAAATGACTCTGGTCGCTTGACAACAATGACTCTCCAAGTTGTTAAAATTAGCCCCGAATGTGAAATCCACACACATTATTTTCAAGTTATAGATCATAAATGGTCACTTAAAAATGAATCCAGGTATTGATTCTGAGGCCGAAGTTAAAAATTTCACTTGCCTGTGATAGATCCTTTCTGCATTCTCTTATCTTTTTACATGACTGTTCTGGAGGCTCAAGAAGATAAACTTTAGAACTCAGGGAAATTAAAAGTATGCCTCAGTTAGGAACAGTTCCTCCTTGACCTAGCATGGTTGAAGTTCAGACTCAGATTGGTACTCTGTAGGGATGCAGGTACCCTCCAGAGGAAGCAGAGAGGAAAACAGGCTGTAACCTAGAGATCAAGTGTGGCCAAGTACACGGTGTGATCAGTGAGGCCAGCATTAGTGGTCAGGAAAATCTATCTTGTCTCTGATTTCTTTGACCCTCAAAATACGTTTCTCCCTTGGGAGAGAGGTGTTGGGATTACGTTAGAAAAGCGCATGGTCTCTGCCACGCCATTCCTGGTTCCCGTTTATCCCAGAGGAGGAGCCATGGAACAAGACGCTCTGATACAGAGCCTTGTGCCTCATTACCCAGTGGCATGGCCAGGTTCCACTTAGGTGCTGGTTTTGGAAAGAGAAGTTTCACTTGCCTCATGAACAAACCACATTGTTGAATTTTACCCTAAGATTTGCTGAGGGTGATCTTTGAGCTTTGATCCATGATACGTGCAGTAAGTCAGACTTAGACAAAGTGGGAGAAAGGCCTGACATAGTGACGACTCTGAATTGTAACGTGTTTAAAGTATGATATCATGATTCGGGTTCCTCACATGTAAGACGGGGTTGAAAGGATTCTTATAGTACTAACCCTCAGTGACCCTGAGAATATAACATAAATGAACGAACATTCTCCCAAAGTGCCCCTAACCACCCAAAAGGGGAAGAAAATGATGAATATCTAAAAGATAGTTTTGCTCATATTTATGTAAATTCTATCTAGTGTTAGTTATAATGCCACTAAGACATTTGTGGAATATAAAAATTGAGGTCCTAATTAGTAATTGCTATGATTCTCTGCCAGGTACCTTCCCTTTTGGGCTACCAGTCTGTCTGTCACTTTCAAAGGAAGACCCAAAGGCTACCTTTCCTCTGGTATGTGATTGGAGCTCCATAACTACATGTTAAATTACAAGTGAAAATTAAGTACAGTAATACACGTAGAATTGTTTTGTCGTCTGTAAATGCTGGCTCTCTCCGTTTTTTTTTTTTTTTTTTTAATACTGTCAGTAAACTCCTCCTCCTCCTCTTCACACATCTCGGTCATCACCTCTTCAGGGAAGCCTTCCTCGATTATCCTCCCTATGACAAATCTCCAGTCATGTGCTCTGATGGCACCATGTATTTCATGCTTATGGAATGTGATCTGTAGCATGGAATTTTTCCTGTTTGGTTTGTGAGATTAATTTGATTATTGGCCCTCACCCAGCTAAGCTCTTGGTCCATCAGATAGGGCCCTCATCTCCTTTTGTTCACTCTTGTATCCCTAGTGGGCAGCACAGTGCCTGCCACTTTGTGGACACAAAGCACATACTGTGTTTACTGAAGGAAGCAGGAAAAAGAGGGAGGGATAAAAATATCAGTTTTCAATAACTTGAGCCACAGTGGCAAAATATGGGCCAAAATAGAATTCACAGGCCTGGATGAATCGGTGAAAATAACTTCTATCTCACAGCTTCTCTACAGATAGGTGAAATCTGAGAGGGGATACACAGATGCCTGTTATTATTATTATTATTATTATTTGCTTTTTAGGGCCGCATCCACGGCATGTGGAAGTTCCCAAGTTAGACGTCTAATCGGAGCTACAGCTGCCGGCCTACACCACAGCCACAGCAACACCAGATCCGAGCCACAACTGCGACCTACTCCACAGCTCATGGCAGTGCCGAATTCCCAACCCACTGAGTGAGGCCAGAGATGGAACCTGCAACCTCATGGTTCCTATTTGGATTTGTTTCCTCTGCGCCACAACGAGAACTCCCAGATGCCCGTTATTATTAAGGTTACATTTCTAGCAGTGGATTCGTCCAAAAGGATTTCAGGCTTTTACCAGTCTCATTGTTCCTACACGTAAATTCAGAATCCAAACAGAGATTATCTACAAGAAGCATGCACAGCAAGCCTCTGCCCAGCATCTGGGATGATGACATTAAACAAATGCGTGCTGATTTGGACTGCTGCTTCCTGGCAGCTAAGGTAAAGGGGAAACACATCGTGTCACGCAGTTTTCTTTTTGTGACCAAAGAAATCATTCCGATTCATCAGCGAAAATATATTTTCCTGGCATTAAACTCAAAGTAGAAATTTCTGAAAGGATGAATCACAGTTTTTTCCATCTAAAAAGGCCCATCCAGGAGTTCCTGTTGTTCATTAACAGCTCAGCAGTAACGAACCCAACCAGTATCCATGAGGATGCGGGTTTGATTCCTGGCCCCGCTCAGTGGGTTAAGGATCTGGTGTTGCCATGAGCTGTGGTGTAGGTCACAGAGGTGGCTTGGATCTGGCGTTGCTGTGGCTTTGGCGTGGGCTGGCCGCTGTAGCTCCGATTTAACCCCTGGCCTGGGGACTTCCATTTGCTGTGGGCACAGCCCTAAACACAAACACGCGTGAGCATGTGTGCGCGCGCGCACACACACACACACACATCCATCCAACTGGAATTATGATGTCATTACATTGGAGCAAATCTCTTTCACGTTTTGAATGTTGTTTACAGGTGGTCACTATACTAGGGAACCTGAACCCAGTGTCATCTCGAGAAGGTGGAAGCCTTTTGTTTGGCTTAATGTTGGTTTAATGCCTTGAGTTTCTTTGTCATCTCTGAGCTCATAAAGCCCTCAGAACTGCTTTCGGTCTTTTGTCCAGTGAAAACCGAAAGCTCAGCATGAGAACTCCTCCCTGCAGGCCTTCTTTCCAGTGGACTGTGAATTCTTGTCTGCTGTTGACGTTTGTCTAATTTCTTTTGACAAGAGCATATACTACCGGTGTTTTATTAAGCATATGCAAGTAGATTTTTTCCTCTTTGCTCTGTTATTTATTTATTGACCATCTGGCTGGATCAGAAGTCTGGAAGGAAGTTTTTCCTCTTCCTTCTGGCTAGTGAGAATCTGGCAGAGGGGTGGAATAAGCCAGAGACTGGATGAGAATCTTTAGATCAGGCAGAGGGAAGTCAGCCCTTCCCTAATAAAGCAGATGAACCACCCAAAGGCAGCTTGCATAGCTAACTGGCATTTACAAAGGTCTCCACTTGGGGTGCTGGAGAGCAGGTGTATTTGGGCTCTCTGCTGCTCTGCTTGTGATTTGTGGGGAGGTAGTATCTCGAGTAGTTGGCCACAGTGGCACAAATGGGGCTTCTCAGGCACCTGAGCTGTCATTGGGAGCGCTTCTGTATCTGGAGGGAAGAAAAGGAAGAACAAATTGTGGCCTTGGGCAAGGGTATGTGAGGATTTCAAATTAAATGCACTTAAATTCATGATCCTACTTTAACATTTTCATCTCAATCGGATCAAAATGTTATAAATTAGACCCATCTACTAGGTTCACAGAAACTAAAAGACTTAATGCTGCTTTTAAACAACCTAATGCCACCACCCCCCCCCAATTTGTTAGGAATGTTTTCTGTGCTTTTAAGTAGGAGAAGGGGAAAGAGCAATCTGAACAGATAAAGAAATCTCCAAATTTCATAAGCATTTTGGTCTTTTTTCCAGCATTTTCTGTTGTGTAGGAGGGAAACTGAATCTGGGTCCTGCTAACATTCTTTTAACTTCCCTTGCCCACGGTCATGTCTACTGGCCACCCTGAAAGAGTCTGTGTCAATGCCATTGTTTGCACACTGGAAAAAGCAGAAGTTCTTTTTACTTAAGGTTATTTTGTCCCCCTTGATTTGTCATTTTGAAATGTATCTCTTTAAAATGTAGCCTCAGATCATAAGAAAAATGATCCAAGGCTTAAAGCCACATAGCACATGGCTAATGGAGAGGGACCCATCCAAATGACCCCACCTTGCCTAGCACAATCCTGCCAGCTGGCCATTTTAAATCTACCAGCACCCATGGGACTCAGAAGCAGCAAATGAAAAACGCATATCCTGGGAAAATCCCACCAAGGAGATCTGGACCCTCTCAGGTGGGTCCTTGGTGTGTTTTCCAGCTTGGTGGTATCCCCCACCTTAATGGCCTTTGAAAGATAGAATAACACGGTAAAGCCATTAACAGTGAAATGTGTTTTTAAGGAGAAGACTAGCCTTTTATCAAGGCAGTGTTTCTCAGTTAGAGGCAATTATCCCTCCATGGAACTTTTGACAGTAATACCTGAGGAGATTTCTGGTTGTCACCACTGGTAAGAGAGCACCTGGAATGTTGTTACCAAACTTCCTGCAATGCTTTGGACAGTCCCCACAGCAAAAAACTCTCTAGCTCAAAGGGAGTTTTCTCTCAGTGTGTAGGGGCATAAGATCTTTCTGTCCCCATTGAAAAGCTGTCCTCACTATAAAAAAATCCTTCAGTGACATCTTCAGAAACAGTTTTCACTCTTCCCCAAAGGTTCTGATGCTCCATGGGGACTTGAGGTAGCAAATACAAATTTCAAACGATTGATTAAAAAAGAAAGAGAGAGAAAGAGAGAGTCTCCCAAACCATTTGTCTTGCCCTTGTCCTTAATCTTGATTTGCCCTGTAGGTTACTCTTATCGTAAAGACAGTGTGAATGACTGTCTCAGCGCCTTTCCTCATTAATGCTGCTAGAAATTGATGAGTAGCTCTCTGGAGCTGTGGATTTTTTGGCAAGAATTATAGCCCTTATTTATTTAGGAGGACCCGTGCAGCTTTCTAAGTAAATATATGTAGAAAATCCCCCCCCAAAATAAACACTACAAGTAATTGCCTGATGTATGAAGTTGACATTTTGGCTTTGTGATTCGCTCAGATATGTAAAAAAATCTAATTTTCTCCATAGAATGATGCCACTGAGAAATTGTGAGTCAATTAGAATCAGTGGTTTACTTAGGATGTGAGTAATAGCTTCTGTTATGATGTATCAATATTTATTTACAGTTTCTTAAATTGCCCCAAATCCCCTTGGCAAGTGTTAAATATGTGAGTAAATATGGCCGTAGTATGATAGAGGCTGGAGGTTGTTCTTGTCTGAGCACATGTGACAGCAGTCTCTTTGAGAATATATTTGAAGACTGAAGTCTTGAGATCTTGTGGACATGTTTTTGTTTTTTTTTTAATTGGCAGAAAATAAGTTCATCAGATTTGTAATAAATTCAGAGTTTATCTAAATCAAAAGTTCTCACTGTTCTACCATCTTATCATCAAGACAAGAAGCTGGCAGTAGCCCTAAGGAGTGCTTCTTTGAACACTGATTTCTATATCTGGATATTCTCCTTCAGTATGTAAGGGGTTAGAATGTTATAGCAAAGAGCGAAACCATTGGAAAAACCTACCTCCTGGATGTACATTTGTAATAATCATAAGAAAGGTCCAAATTAGGTGTAACCACACCTCTACATAAATAGGTAACAAGTTCCTTATTAATTTTTACCCCAAAATTAAAAACAAGAGCCTTTGCATGTTTAGGGTGGTCTGCCCTCATCTCTTGTTAACATCTCAAAATTAACTTGAAACTTCTTACAGAAGCTGATTTCTTTTTTAAACCACTTTGCTCTTTTATAAAATGGTAACTATAGACCAAATGTCTGGGACTTAGATGTGGTCATCCTTATGGACTGATTTATAGGAGAATAAATTATCTTGGATGTCAGTGGTTCATCTCTGTTTATTAATTTTTTTCAAAATACAATTATTTTGTTGATTTTACAGTCAAATATTGCCAACTAGCATTACTTCTACTCATGCATCATTAAAAGCAAAAGGGTATTTCTTTAGTATTTTTCAAATAATGCATTATACAATGAACCAAAAAACTTAGAAGTTAAAATGCAAGAAGTTAATTATGTAAACTGGTAATGTTTTTAAAAAGCATAACCATAATTTGGTTCCTTGTTTCCTCCTTTTGAGTTTACTTTGAAGATACTCTGTGAATAAGTCTAGGGGGATGTTCATCACATTGCTGGTCATATGATAAACACAAGGATGGTTATATGATCAGAAATAATTAAATGTTCAAAATTATAGAATTAAATAAATTTTAGTATAGCCATATGATAGAATATTATGCAGCCAGTAAAAATGATGCTGTAGAACCATACTGATGTGGAACAATAATGATGAACTGGTAAGGGAAGAAACACTGGTTACCAACAGCACACATGATTTTGCATAATTTTTGATATATATATGTGGTAGGCAACCTGTAAGATGGCCTCAGTGATCCTTACCTCCTGGTATTTACACTCTTATATAATCCCCCTACCCCCTGCATTAGATAGAGCTGACCTGTGTAACCAGTAGGACATCAGTATTGATGGAGTGTGACGTGTGAGTCAAAGCATACACAATATTTCAGCTTCTCCATTGCTTCTTGGAATTGCTTCTCTGTGAGAGAAGCCAACTACCAATCATTGAAGACACTCAAGCAGCCATGTGAGAGGTCCACACAGCAAAGAGCTGAGCCCTCCTGCTGACAACCAGCACCAAGTGAGGATGTTGAGTGTGCCATCTTGGTAGCGATCCTCCAGCCCTAGTCAGACCTTCAGGTGACTGCATCTTGATCGTAGCCCCAGGAGAAACCCTCAAAGAGTCTCATAAAACCTGAAGAGAGCACCTTACTTTCTCTGATTCTGCCTCCATTCAGGGCAAGATTCATCCCCAGGTTTCTGTGTTGAGAAGGCAAAGAATCAGCTGGAATTGTTTGTGTCGGGAAGATGGGCCATGAGACATGAGGGGCCACAGAAGGGCTTGTGGCATGTCAAGTGCAGCCACTGTCTGAGGTATCGAATGTGTAGCAAGTGCCCACAAAAAGTGCAATATTTATTCTCTCCAAAGGGGAGTGGTACGCCCTTCAGCATCTGTTGGTGTAGAAGAGTGGATCAGAAGATTCAGAAAGTATATCAGGGTGGTGTTTTGGGGGCCGTGGTTTGTGAGGCACGTTTGGAAGGAACACGCAGAGCTGGGAGTGAGAAAGTGTAAAATGTGGTGGAAAGGACGTGAAGCTGAGATGGAAGACATGTTGAAAATTATGGATCACCTCTTTTGGGGAGTTGACTGAATGTGGGATGTAGTCTGAGTTAAAACCACTTACTGTTGGGGGGAGATCATCACAGGTAACCTCTTTGATGTGTCTTGGCCTATTTTACTTTTTAAGCTGCTCACAGTCAAATTCTAAATTTATGAAAGGGTTTCAACTATATTAGCTAAATCTCCAGTTTCTGTGGCATTTTTATAATAGCCTTGACTTTTAAAAGTGAAACCAGATTTCTTTTGGAAAACGAGCCAGCCAAGCACATCCCTGTTTAAAGCTTGAACTTCGGTGCTCTTGGGGCTGTCACTGTCCCTTCTCAGGTTTCCATAATTTGAAATGCCTAGAGGCCTAGGTTACCCAGAGCTAACATGAAGTTGGAGAATGGGACATTTAAGGGAGGAAAAGCAGATTGTCACACGGATCATACTAAGTGGCCCAGGAACCCTTGATGTATAAATACGGGCTGCCAAGTTTGAGAGGATGGTGGACATGGAGAGAAGTGTGTTGATTACTGTTAGTGGAAAGATCCCTGAACATTGGCTACTTTGTTACCTAACTGGTGAGAAGGAAGTCTCATCTCCCCAGGAATTATGGTGTTAGAGGCTGAGAAGTCGAAAATAAGCCTCCACGTTGGCATTCCTTCTAACCTGCCGTGGTGTTTTGCTAACCTTTCGCTCCGCGCACGTGGCCAGTCAGTCCATTGTTGGACTCTGGTAAACATTTAGAGCTTACCGTTTGCTTAGGAAGAGAGCTGGTTTGTTTTTTGCAAAAATGGTTGATGATGCACGTGTTTCCTCTCAAGTTTGAGTAGCTCTTCTGTGTTTTTGTTTTAAAGTCAGGGTAAAGGGAAGGTGGGAAATATAAATTTGTTGCATGAGGGAATGACCTAAATGTAGGTATTTATCCCTCCAATCAACTGGAGGTTTTGTTGAAGATGAGCACCTGGTAACTAAATCCATTTAAATAGCTATGAGCTTGGATTACTTCTGTAGGACTGAATTAATAACAGTTAAAGAAATTGGACTGCCCTTTGGAGTAACAT
Source organism: Catagonus wagneri (assembly GCA_004024745.2). Taxonomy (NCBI): domain Eukaryota; kingdom Metazoa; phylum Chordata; class Mammalia; order Artiodactyla; family Tayassuidae; genus Catagonus; species Catagonus wagneri. Next base: position 2,335,889 of record PVHT020003426.1, on the reverse strand, counting down.
AAATTATAAACAAACATGCAAAAAAGTCGTAACAATAATTTTAGGAACAACAACAAAAGACTCAGAAAGCAAATAGAAAGATGTTGCATTGAAGAAAATGAAGTAGATATGTGTTTAACGTGCTCCCTCCAGAACCCCCTTTAAAGTGATATTAAAGTGCATATTTTAAAGATTAATTACAAAGACAATGAGTGTGTGAAAAGAAATGATTGCAGCAAAATTTTAGGAGCCCAAAAGCAGAACAGTGAAAAATGTGTCTATACCTTTTGTATACTACTAGAAGTCTTCACAGCCTTGGGCCGAGCTAGAGAGCTGAAAAGTACTTGTCCAAGACGCTCTGGGCCTTTCTGAATTCGCTGCAGAAGCTCTTCAGGACCTGCAGGCATTCCAGAAAGAGAAGACTCTCCTAAGGAACAAAAGAACTACCTAGCGATCCAAAAGGTTGGCAGTCTGGCTTTAAGCAGAGGTGGATTTCTTATATCTAACACATGGGTGGCTAGGCAGTACAGCACAAAGAAATCTTGAGAGTCTCTCCAGTGCTCAGATCCCAAACCCAGCTGGAGAGAAAGTGCTAATCTCCTTTAACTTATATGGGGCCAAGGTGAGTGAATTTCACTAAAGTTGCAACAGAATGCAATTGTAGATTAAATTGACTCAGCCCCCCACAGTGATGGCCTGGAGCAGAAAGAGGCGTACCCTTTCCTGGTGTTAAATATTAGTGAGTTATTATTCTCTACTCTCTAAAGCACAGGTACTGGCATACAATCCAACTTGAAGAGATACATGAAGAAGCAGGAAATTTCTAAATATGTTTAAGTAAAATCACTAGGAGCAGACTCAGAGATGTGCCAGATATTGGAATTATCAGATAGGGACTTTAAAACAAGCAGAAAAAAAAATGTTATAGGGTCTAATGGAAAATGTGAACATCATCTCCATGAGATATATCAGCGGAGATCTGGAAACTATAAGAAGGAACCAGATGAGAATCTTCCAATTGAAAAAAAGATACCACAAATGAATGTATTCAATATATTTAACAGCAAACTGGATACAGTAAAGGAAAGGCAGGTGAACAGAAGTTATCCAAATTCACGAATTTTTTTTAAAGAGTGAAAAAATGAAACAGGGGGCCCAAGATCTGTGGGACGATATCAGGTTGTCTAACAGACGTTTCATTGATGTCTCAGAAGGAGAAAGAGAATATGGGACAGGAGAACTGTCAAGGCAGTTGCTGAGATCATTCCAAAATTTACGGAAGACATCTACCCACAGATGTAAAAAGAGCAGAGAAGCCCAAGCAGGATAAATAAAACAAATTCAAACTTGGGGACATCAAATTCAGGTTCTGATGAAAACCAAAGATAAAGAAAAAACCTTAAAAGCAGCCAGAAAAAAACATAAACACATTATATGCAGGCAACTAACCATACAAATTACAGGTGACTTCGTAAAAACAGTGGGGGCCAGGAGAATGGAAAGGCATTTTTAAAGTGTTGGAAGAAAAAAATCTAGAATTATCTTTTAAAAATATAAAATTATGTACCAGTGAAAATAGCCTTTAGAAATTAAAGCAAAATACATTTCAGACAAAAGAAGAGAAATTTCATCTCCAACAGACCTTCACTAGAAGAAATTCCCTAAAAGGGTTTGCATGTTGAAGAGAAATCAATACCAGACCAACTTTTTCAGGAAGAAATGAAGAGCAGTAACAACAACAAAAATGAATAAATGTGTGGGTAAATGTAAAATAACTTTATTTTTGTATACAAATTCAGCGTCGTTAATAACAGTGTAATGTGGGTTCATAGTATGTATAGAAGTCAAAAACATAAGAGCACAAAGAGCAAAAGAAAGATGGAACTGCTGTAAAGCAGTACTGCTCATGAAGTAATGTATTATTCGAAGGTAATTTGTAATAAGTTAGATAATACTGCTGTGTCTAAAGCAGTCACTAAACAAACAAATGGAAAGCGCTACATCATAAAGTAAGATAGGCAAAATTAAATGCTAAGATCTTCACAATTCACTCAACAGAAAGCTCAAAAAAGAAGAAAAGGACAAAAATAGAGAAAAATGGAAAATACCAATATGGCAGACTTAATCTAATCATATCAACAAATACATTGCATTTAGGTGGAATACACTTCAATTAAAAAGCCAAGATAATCAGACTGGAAGGAAAAGAAGCTAAGACCTAACTTCATTTGCTTTACAAGAAAAACGTAGTTCCTATGTGGTTCAGCAGGTTAAGTGTCTGGTGTTCTCACCGCAGTGGCTCCAGTCGTTATGGCACACGTTTGGCCCCGGCCCGGGGACTCCTGCCTGCCTCAGGTGTAGCCAGAAAGAAAGAACAACATAGTTTAGGAGTTTCCTTGTGGCTTAGTGGTTAAGGATCTGGCCTTGTCAATGCTGTGGCATGTGTCACTGCTGTGGCACAGGTTTGATCCCTGGCCCAGAAACTTCTGCATGCTGCAGGTGTGGCAGAAAGAAAGAGAAAGAAAGAAGAAGGAAGGAAGGGAGGGAGGAAGGTGTAGTTTAATTATGGAGACACAACACAGGTAAGTGAAAGTACAGTGACTGAACAAATGCTCAGTGCAGATACTGAGCCTAAGAGAATATCGTACAGACCCTGCAGACGCTAAATGGTGATAAAGGGTAGTTTTACACAACTTTATGCCAGTATATATGACAGTGTAGATGGAATTTAAAAATCCATTGAAAAGGTGTTCCCGTCATGGTGGGGTGCTTAACGAATCCGACTAGGAACCATGAGGTTGCAGGTTCGATCCCTGGCCTTGCTCAGTGGGTTAAGGATCCAGCGTTGCCATGAGCTGTGGTGTAGGTTGCAGACGCAGCTCGGATCCCGCTTTGCTGTGGCTGTGGTGTAGGCAGGCAGCTGTGGCTCTGATTCGACCCCTAGCCTGGTAACCTCCATATGCCGCAGGTGTGGCCCTAAAAAGCAAAAAAAAAAAAAAAAAAAAAAAAAAAAAAAAAAAAAAAAAAAAAAAAAAAAAAAAAAAAAAATCCATTGAAAACATTTCAGTGAAATTACTAAAAGAAGAATAATCTTGCACAAAATCCTTCAGAAAATAGACTTCTCAACTTGGTTTATGAAGCCAGTATAACCCTGACAGCAAAAGTGCCAAAGACATTATAAAAAAAGAAAAAATTATTCAATCTCTGATGAACTTAGATGCAAATATCTTTACAAAATATCCATAAATTAGATCCATCAATATATTAAAAATGATATATCATGAGCAAGTAGGGTTTATCTCAGGAAAGGAAAGTTGGTTTAATATTTAGAACTCTAAATGAATCCGACTAGGAACCATGAAGTTGTGCGTTCGATCTCTGGCCTTGCTCAGTGGGTTAATGATTCAGCATTGCCCTGAGCTACAGAAGCGACTCGGATCCCACATTGCTGTGACTGAGGCTTAGGCTGGGGGCTACAGCTGTGATTAGACCCCTAGCCTGGGAACCTCCATGTGCTGAAGAGTGAGGCCCTAAAAAGCAAAAAAAAAGGTTAGAATCTATCAGTGTAGTTTAACCGCACTAAGAAGGGAGATCATATGAAGATCTCAAGTAAGGCAGGGAAACAAAATCTGACAAAATTCATTGCTCATTTGTGGTTAAAAACATACTTAAAACCAGAAATAGAGGGCAAGTTGCTTAGTCTGGTAAAGGGCTCAGAACATGAATCTTTGAAAGTGAAGATAGGATTAAAAACAGGAAGCTATTATTTAAAGCTTCTTGAAAAAGCCATTAAGCCTTAGATCTCCTCACCAACTCCATGCATTAGAATGATAATCCCTGCCGTTCTCCCAGTAGAGGTTTTGAGGTTTATTCTCTGTAGCAAGAGGACGGTGGACTATGGGAAGTTGGGCACAGTTGAGAGTCAACATTTAGTGATAATTCATGTTTATGTGGTGAATTTTGAAACCTCTTCAACCCTTTTCACTCCTTCTATTCCTCAAATGCTGACGGCCCGCTTTAGATTCTTTAGACATTAGGAGATTCTATTCTGAAGAATCAAGCTAGTCTAAGAGAAAAGTCTTAGAGATACCGGCATTAAAGTTTTCCCCAAGAAATAGCCGAGGCAGAATACCATATAGGGTATTCTCATAAAAGCCTCGGTCAGCAAGTCTCACCTATTTACACAGATTTTCCAATTTTTAAAAATATCCCATTATTAAATAGGAAGAAACAGTTAAGGACTAGTAAACATCTGAGGAAGCCTGTAACACTCATGACAGAAACCAAAATAATGAAGAACAACCACTGAGAAGAAAGGGACTATGCAGTAAGATGAAAACTTAAAAAAACCAAAAACTGTTATTAATATCCTTTGAGGTAGAATAGGATTCATAGAACAAGAAGAGGATGTTCATTTTTAAAGATGATGAGAGAGCAAAAAAACACACCTCTTGGAAATTAAAAGTACAGTATATAAGTGAAAACAATAGAAAGTTGGAAGATAAAACTGAGAAAAATCTCTCTAAAAATAAAGCAACAACAAAACCCCCCACAAAAAAATGGAGACAAAATAAATGAAAGAGAATGAAAGAAAATTCTGAGACCCCCCCCATTAGAGCCTACATTTGAATAATAGGAGTTCTAGAAAAGAATGGCAAAAATGTGGCATATTATTACCAGATTTCAGAATATTGAGGCTAAGGGAAAAATCATAAAAGCTTTCAGAGAGGAAGAGAGAAATAAAAGTCACAAATGAAGAATCAAGAATCAGACCTCAGATAATAAAAGAAAAGGAATATATATATATGTATATGTATATATATGTATATATATGACTGTGGCACTTTGCTATACAGCAGAAATTGGCACAACATTTCTAAATCAACTATACTTTAATAACAACAAAAATATCAGACTTCACAGCACCACCAGAAGCTGGAAGACAGTGAAACAGCTGAGAAAAACTTGACTTTTTAAAGTGACTGTTTTCCCACCTAGATTTCTATATCTAACCAGACTATCCATAAAGAAAGAAAGTAGTCCATGGACATTTTCAGACCTGCAGGGGCTCAAAAAAATCATGTCCCATGCATCCTTTCCCAGGAAGCCACTGGATAATGTGTTCCACAAAAATAAAGGCATAAAGACACAGAATTCAAGAAGAGAGAGAGGTCTAGGGCATTTTTCAATAGTTTGATGAAATGTGATCCAAGGAAGAGAGGGTGGGGCAGATCTCCTGTGGCAGGTCGGAAAATGCCAGGAGGGATCATTTCAAGTACAGGAAAAGGCAGAACACTCCTATGTAAGTGATGTTATAAGGAACAGATTTAAACTATTGAGGAAGAAATTGGGCTGAATTAGAAATACAAAAAACTAAGCATAAAAGAAAATTGTTGCTTTAGGGAAAACAAAAAAATTGTGCAAGAAAAGAAAGGTCAGGATGGTATTCTGTATGTACATGGCTCAGCTGTGAATTGCGTTTTCACTGTCATCACAATGTAAACACTGAGCATTGATCTAAACAAAAGTATGTTATGGTTATTTTAAGGGGGTCATAGAATAGAGCTAGTGTGTATGTGTGTGGTTGTGGTGATCGTGTGTGTATGATGATGCAATGGGAGATGGTGAGTAAGAGCTAATTCCCGTCTTCTGTAGATAATACCTAGAACTGAAAATTTAAGTAGGAAATATAAGCACGTTGTTTAGATATATGGAAGTGAACAGCAAAAGAAATAGCTAAAATAATTGAAAGCACTTTCTCTTCAGAAAGAAATGTGTTGGGTGGAGTACAGGAGAACGCTTCCTTTTTTTGGTAATAAGTCTCAGAATTGTATGATTCTGTAAGTTATGCACAAATGTAATTTCAATGAAGAAAAAAACAAAATTTGAGGAAGAGGGATAGTTTAGAAAGTTGGGATTAACATATTCACACCACTATATATAAAACCAACCAGGACCTAATGTATAAGCACAGGAAAATATATTCAAGATTTTGTAATAACCTATAAGGGAAAAGAATTTGAGAAAGCATACACACACACGTATAACTGAGTCACTGTGCTGTATACCTGAAACTAACATGACATTGTAAATCAGCTATAGTTCAATTTAAAAAAAAGTTCATGTAAGGACTTAGATATCTTTAAAAGTAAATGTGGAAATAAAAGAATTGTGGTATACCACTTTTAAAAAAGCAGATAGTTGAATACAGAATGGGGCCAGATGGGAGAGACAGGACCTGTCCATTTTATACAGAGAACTGCCGGCTCAGAACATTGTAAAGGAGAAAACGGAAGCCTTTGGTGAGGGACAGTTAACCCTAGATGTGATGTACTGTGTGTACCTATGCATTGCCACTGTCCAATTTAAATCTGATTCCAACTACGTTGATAATTTGACTTTTTTGGAAGCCACGTTAAAATAAAAGGAAATAATAAAATAATTTAATGTATTTTGTTTAATCCAGTATATCCAAGCTATGGTCCTTTCAACGTATGATAAATATAAAAATTATTAATGAGATGTTTTTATTTTTTTTATAGTGAGTCCTTGAAATGCAGTGTGTTTTTTACAGAGACATCTCAATTCAGATGCTAATCTCTTCTCAGAAATACTTGATCTGTGTTTAGAGTTCATAAATTTTACATTTGAAAAATTCACATATGCAAGTTGTCCCAAACATACATAAAAATTTTCCAGTAACTGAGCTGAGTACCAAAAATTATTTTCTTTAATGTTTGCATTCATATTTATAAAACTGGCTCATCTTTTTGCTTCAAAGAATTGATTTGACTTTGAAGCAAAACCTTATCAATTTTAAAACTACATCTGTCCAAGTTAAGTAAAGTCACTAACTGTAATATCAACTCAGTGTTATTAACATTGAATTCCAAGGAGTATTGCATAAAATGAAAAGCAGTTCTTAATGTATCAATCTTAGCAAAGTAGATAAAAACATTTTTCTTAGTTTTTGCAGCCAATTTATCTAACACAGTTGATAATAGTTAAAACAGGTATCTTGATTTTTGGAAAATATATGTAAAATATTAATTTCCTTTATTAAAAATTTCAGTTTCAATACAAATTCTTTTTGCTTTCCGTAGAACCTAGGTTTAGATCATTCATATGCAACATGATATAGCTGAGAAAACACTAATCACCCTGCCTTTTTTCCCATTAGTTATTGACTATGGGAAACATTCCTTTTGTTTCAAAGGAAATGTTGGACTGGAACTACCAGTACTCTATATCTTTGTAAAATTCATCCACAACTCAAGTAATGAGTGTTGGTAAAAAGCACGCAATTTAATTCATTGTGTGTTTCATTGTCTCCCCATTGTAATGAAGCAAAAAGGAAGCATTAGTCCTTTGTTTTAAAATTCTGGTAAATCCAAATTTATCTAACTTTTCTGGGTCAAACCTAACCCATCACCTGTCTTTATATTAACTAATGTTTTCTTATCTATCTGAAACTCTTCTTTAACATTTATAATGCATACAACACTATCCCCACGTTGAGTTTTGCTTTAGTTTTTTAAGGTTATGAATGAACAACATTTAAAGGAGTAAATTTCAGGAGTTCCTGTTGTGGCTTAGCAGAAACGAACCTGACTAGCATCCATGAGGATGAGGGTTTGATCCCTGGCCTCGCTCAGTGGGTTAAGGATCCTGCGTTGCCATGAGCTATGGTGTAGGTCACAGACGCTGCTCGGATTCTGCATTACTGGGGCTGTGGTGTAGGCTGGCAGCTGCAGCTCCAGTTCAACCCCTAGCCTGAGAACCTCAGTATGCCACAAGTGTGGCCCTAAAAAAAAAAAAAAAGCAAAAATAAATAAATAAAATAAATTTGAAAGTTTTTGGAGACAAAAGTATACCCGAAGTATTAATTGGGTAGTGTCTCATACATTATCCAACTTATCTAAAGCTAAAAAAAAAAGTACCTGAAGTTATTCAAATTTTGCATCAATCGATTTTTGACTATTAAAATAGCTTAATTGAAAATTTTCACTTTTTATAAAATATCTTTTGATCTTTGCCTCAGTTTTCTAAAAATTCCTATAACTAAAATAATTTCTTTTACCATTGTTCCATCTAAAATTGATTTTCTCTTTCTGTGAAAAAATTGAAGCCATTTTCGAACTGGCTTGAAGTCACAAGCTCATATTTGGTTTAAACATTATTTGAGAAATTTTGATTGGACGTTTATTGATTTCATATAACTAATTTCTTCAGTTCCATTTTTAGCTGTTGAAAGGAAACACCAAATATATTGTGTGTTTGCTTTACATGATCCATAGTATATCTTACACTTTATTATCTTTAAAAAATGTTTTTCAAAAGTTCCTGTTGTGACTCAGTGGGTTATGAACCCGACTAGTATCGGAACCCGACTAGTATCCACATGAGGATGTGGATTCGATCCCTGGCCCCTCTCAGGAGGTTAAGGATCCAGCATTGCCATGAGCTGTGGTGTAGGATGCAGACGTGGCTCAGATCACATGTTGCTGTGGCTGTGGCGTAGGCCGGCACTTGCAGCTCCGATTTCACCCCTACCCTGGCAACGTCCATGTGCCACAGATTTGGCCCTAAAAAAAAATTTTTTTTTGTAACATTTTTTGTTTTGCCCTGAAGCAACCAACTGCAGTTGCCTCATGTGAAATCTGGAACATTCCTTCTTCCAGTCTTATATTCGTCAGTGTTCCAGTCATAGTACTAGTTTCTGTACCTCTGCTCTATTCCATATCAGAAGTTTGCCTTCATTTTCAAGTTTATTTTTTTCTTCCAGTTTTATTGAGATACAGTTGATATACAGTGATATACAGCACTGCATAAGTATACAGATAATGATTTTTATTTACATACATCATGTAAATGATACTGTGATTATCACAGTAAGTTAATATCCATCATCTTATATAGATACAAAATTAAAGAAATGGAAAAAAATTTACTAGCATTTGCTTGTAACTGGAAGTTTGTACGTTTAGAATGCACCCAATTCTCCTTTCTCCCTACTCCCCACCCTCACCTCTGATAACCACAAATTGGATCTTGTTCTGAGTTTGTTTTTTAAGTATAATTGACTTACAGCATTATGTTAGTTTTTGTTATACAGTGTAATGATCCAGTATTTTTCTACATTTCAAACTGATCACCATGGTGGGTCTAGTTATAATATATTACCATAGAAAGGTATTAAGATATTATGCAATTATTGACTATATCCCCACACTGGACATTTCATATTGATGATTCATTTATTTTGCAACTGGAAGTTTCAGTTTAAAAATTTGTCCATAATTACTTTTTTAAACTAGAAACATAAATAATAAAAGGCAGGATTTCAATTTAATTGCCAATTATGATGTATATAGGTATCATTATAACTTGAGCTGTCTGCATTTTCTGTTTTCTATTCAAATAAATCCATTATTGTGTTACATTTGTACATTGACCAAAAAAATCACTCGAATGAATTAGTATGCCCACTGGCTCGATTAGTGACGGTGTTTATGTGTAATACTAGAAATTATACTGATGCTTGAAACATTCACTGCAACATAATAATACTGTATTTTCTGTGTTGCAGGAACGAAAGTGTACTCCCGCCATTATGCGAAAATTGCTTTTACTAGCAGAATTTTACATTGCTTCGGCTTTTACACTTAAATCTAAATCAGTTCAAATTTATTGCAGTTAAAATGTTGATTTCGTCTTCACAGGAGCTGCATTTCAAGCTCAGTAGCCACAGGTGTCTAACACCTGCCCTTCTCAGACAGCACAACTAGGGACAGCAAGAGAATGAGACCCTATGATTAGGGGGCCTGGCATTTTGCTAGGTGCTTTCAAAGACGATCTCAAAACAGTCCCATGTATTATCTAGATTTTGTGTAAGGAGATAAGCTCACTGAGATTCAGTGGTTTGCGCTAAGTTGGCCAGTTAGAGAGAGAGGTGGAAGGACAGCTAGCTGTTAGTCTGAACCCGAGGACCATGTGTGTGCCATGCTGATGTGGCCCTTGCTGGTTCTAAAGGTATATACCACTGAGCAGGGAAAACAGCGTGCTTTCCTTATCTCCCCACCTCCTTGTAAAGTTGGCGAGTCTCTAATTATTTTAACAAGTTTGAATAAATGTATTCAAGAAATATTTATTGTCTCCTATGGACCAGGTATTTTTCTAGTGAACAGAAGAGTATGCATGCATGCAGTTACAGTCTTATGCGAAAGAAACAGAAAATAACAAAACAAAAACAAAAGACCAACACTTTCAGGGAGGTCGTTTTCTCAAAATTAAACTTTATGGACTTGCTTACCCTGACTCTTGGGATGATGCTTTTTTGTGATTTTAGAGTGAGAGTAAGGGGACTCTCCCTGCAGTGATTTTGCCCGGGGCGGTCATGAAAATGAGTCCTTACTAGAAGCTTTGGCTGTTGGATGTGAGACAGTTACCTTCAATTCTGGGTAGTTGTGTTCATTCCTCTTTGTCCATCCTTACCCTTGGGGTTGCGTGGTCAAGTCTCTTAGTAGAAGTGGCCAACAGGGCAGAGGGGCACGTGGTAAAACTGGAAGGGCAATATCCTCCCAAATGAGGAACGTCAGACTGCAAAGGGGACTTTTCTGTGCCTTCTAGGGAATCACAGTTGGCTCACCCTATCCCAAGGCACTGAGTTGATCAGCAAAACCAGGATCTTAAAATGTGTCATACATGTGGCTTATTTCCAGACTTGCAAAAGCTGCGAGAAGTGCCGTTTCCTTTGTCTGAGTAGTTCAGCCAGTACCGCCGCCCCCACCCCAAACGGTACCACTTTTGTTTTAGGAGGCAGCAGAGGAACACTGGGGACTGGGTCTTTGAGGGAGAGATTTATGCAAAAGAAAGAGTTTTTCTTAAACACTGCCTCAGGGAAGATAACTCTTTACAGGGTATTTTAGGGTTCAACCAGATCATTGTACAAATAAGGGAATCTAAAATTCAGAGAGGTTGTGATTAATCGAAGGTCACACAGCATATTCATTCAGTGAGACCAGAACCTCTACATTTTGTTTCCAGCTAATGAGTTGTGGGTGAAGAGAGAAAGAAGGAAGGAGGTGGGTGGGAGAAGCAGAGGAAGCTAAAGATTGTGCGTAAAGTTCAGTAAGGCTAGGGTTTAAAGTCTGTTCCTGTCCTTTCTACTCTGACGTTAGGCAGGATTCTTAACTCTGCTGAGCTTTGGAATCTCAGCTTAGAAGTGGGAATGACACAGACCTCCTAAGGATGTGGTGAAGATTTGATAAGGTGATGCATGTGAAAATGGCTCAACCTCTTGAAGATAAGACTTTTCCTTAACTCACTATCTCAAAGTACCACTTCCTTTTTTCGATTATCAAACCGTTCATTTCAAACTTCGAGCTCCCCAGGCTTTAGTCTTGAAGAATTCTGGACTGGCAGGTCAGACTCTGCTGCCTTGCACCTGCTGACCCTGAGCTCCGCTGAGACACTTGGTGTCTCCCAAGACTTCCTCATGTCTCTCCCACAGCCCCCTTCCTGGCCCTGTACCAACCTCTTCCTCGTCACCTCTCAGTATCTGGCCCATCCTAGCTGGGGTTCCTCTTACAATAGGAAGCCTTTACAAGTATTTGGAGAGTGTGACAGGCTTCAAAGTGCTTTCACAGGCATTCTCCCCTTTGATCCTCACAACAGCCCTGCAGGGGACACAGGGCAGCTGTTATGGTCCAAGCTTTACTACCAAGGAACCCAGAGCACATAGAGGCTAAAGTAATTTGCCCAAGGCCATGAGTTGGAGGACTGCTTGGTGTGCACGAAGGAACAGTTTTTGGTGTCTTTCAGTCCTAGTTTCAAGTCTCAGTTTAGCTACTTGCTAACACTGGGGCCTTGGGGAAGTTGTAGAGCCTTCCTGATCCTCAGTTTCCCCACCTGTTAAATGGGGATACCTGTTGTGTATCCTGCAGGATTGCATATATTGTATATGCAGTACTTAGTAGACAGCAAGTAACGGTCAGGCCAGACCAGATCCCATGTATAGCATTGTCTCTCTCTACTGATCCTCAATACCGCTCCAAATAGAAATAAGCTCTTCTGTCCCTGAGCCCCAGGAATGTTCATTGTCTTTGCTTTCGTGCCTTAGAAGCTAACCCTGGCTGGCAGAGAGCAAGTAGAATTTTGCCACAAGCCTGGGAAGGTGCCCAAATGGAAGCGCTAATGAATCACTTTTTGGGAAGGAACTGCGGCAGCCCTAGGCATCTCAGCAGCCCTGGGCACGGCGATTGGGTGACTCGGTGCCACCTCTCTTCCTGTGCTTTTGTCTCCACTCTCAATATGAATGTACAGAAGATAAGATCTGATTGGCCTCATTTGAGCCATGTGCCCACCACGCGGGCAGATGGGGTTGGCAGCCCCCTGGAATGATAAAAAATGAGGAAAGACAGTTCCACAAAGCCCCTTCGAATAAAGGCAGTCCATTCCTTAGCCCTCAGGCCATCCTAAAAGCAAACATTCTGTGTGGCTGGTTATATTCACTTACGCTTCTGTCTTAAGATCCAACTAGATCATCTGTCCTGGGGAAATCGGGGCTCAGGGTTGCAGGAACGACACCTCCATCTTATGCTCAGATTCGATATGGAAGCCCAAAGACTGGCCCAGTGCCTTGCACGTAATTGCTGCTCAATAAATATCAGATGATTGATAGTGTTTGTTGATTTTATTACAGTCCTTGGTCTTTCCAGTCCAAAAACCAAATTAATTTAGATTTTTCCTGACTTATGTCCCAGTTCCTAGACCTCAGAATTCCTACTGCATGCAGCCACCAATAAAGCAATCAATCAATAACAATTCACCTAATTAGCTTGTTCCTATGAACCAGTAGATTTCCTAGGCCTAGTTGCTTCCCATCACGCCCACTGGTGAGGTGCCAGGTGTCTTGCCTAAGGACTTGATTAATAAGTCATTGTCAGTGAACCTGAATACAGTTAATTGCATAATTTTGAACTCCTCAAGTTCAGTTCCACAAAAATTACATCACAAAATTGGGGTATGATGAAGTATTTCTGACGAAAGGTGTGAACAGAACTTATATTAACACCGGTTCATATTTGTGACATGTTATGTACATACTGTGCCTGGGCTCTTACCTCTCCCGTCAATAGAAATTCACAAAGCTCAAATACATATTTGAATTCCTACATGCATGGCCATTATTGGAAGAAACTGGACACCCTTCTCTTAATCAGGTCCAATATTTTGATAATGTTAGTGACACCCTCTTTAAATGTGACCCACCTTTATCTTTTGTAGGCCCAGATCCAGATTGGCTCACATTTTTTTTTTTTCTTTTTGGTTTTGGTTTTTGGTCTTATTTCTCTCTCTTTGCAGTACCCTTAAATTTGTTCTTTCAAAGGGTTAACTTCCTAGAGGACATTTCAGAAAATAGCTGATGAATAAAAATTGTGCTGTCTGCCTTTGACAAAACTTGTACCTAATTGGGTAGGCAGGATTTTCATGAAGAAAATCTGAGAAATTAATTAATTAACTGTAACTGAATTTCACCTCTTTAACCTTACCTCGTGAGCAAACCTGAGCTAAATAAACATCTGACCATTCAATCTCTTTCACTTAAGGTTAACCTGAGTTTATTATTCAGGCTACTGCCCTTGTGTATTAGGCAACACATAAATTACGCATACTAATTACCCTGGATGGGGCACCACTTTAATGAATTCTTTTAATTAAACTGCAACACAGTGGTTTTGTGCAGGACGGTCTATATTTCATCTTTAAACTACGTTAACCTTCATCTTTGTCTGGGCAGCTCACACATCCAGCGGGAGAAGGTCTGAGTTTAATTCATCTAAGTATATACATTCAGGAACTACCCCCCCCCCACCGACTATCAAAGGAAAATTTGAAAAATGTTTCTCTTCTGCTTCGAGGTTAAGAAATTAGATGTGTCTATGAAAAGTTATGATGCTGCTGGGGATCTAAAGTGGGAAAAAAAAAGGCAAAACAGCAAAAAATTGGAATGACAATCAATCAGCATAGTACTGAAGTCCTTACAGTATAAGTAATGGAAGTCTTATTAAGAATGTCCTTACTCATATGTGCTGCTAAGCCAGAGGCACTCTTTACTTTGTGATCTTTATATTACACAGTGTACAGTAAATTATCTATGAATCTTGCTTTCAAAGATACAATTAATTCTCTATTATCTGGAAATATTAAGCGTTCCCACTGTGGCTCAGCAGTTAACGAACCTGACTAGCATCTATGAGGACTCGGGTTTGATCCCTGGCCTTGCTCAGTGGCTTTAGGACCTGAGGTTGCCGTGAGCTGTGGTGTAGGTCAAAGATGCAGCTTGGATCCTGCGTTGCTGTGGCTGTGGCATAGGCCGGCAGCTATAGCTCCAATTGGACCCCTAGCCTGGGAACCTCCACTTGCTGAGGGTGTGGCCCTAAAAGACAAAAAAAAAAAAAAAACCCTGGAAATATTAGTAGATGGAGCAGTAGAGGAAATTGAAACCCATGTGCATTTTAGCTATGAATATTAATCTTCTCTTTTTACTGAGCTTCTGCTTCTAGGGAGTAAAATTGACTGATTTGGGTTTTATCTCCCTAGTATCTGAGGAGTGGCGGCAGAGGGAGCAAGGGAGAGAATCAAACAGCCAAAGGTCTCTCTAAATACCAGGAATCTTCTCTTTGTTGTTTGTTTTTGGGGTTTTTAAAATTTATTTTATTGAAGTGTAGTTAATTTACAGTGTTGTACAGCCAAGTGATTCAATTTTATATTCCTTTTCATATTCTGTTCCATTGTGGTTTATCACAGGATATTGACTATAGTTCCCTGTACTATACAGTAGGACCTTGTTGTTTATCCATTCTGTAATAGTTTACATTTGCTAATATCAGACTCTCAATCTGTCTGTTCCCCTTAGCAACCACAAGTCTGTTCTCCATGTCTGTGAATGTATCATTTATGTCATATTTTGGGTATTTCCACATGTAAGTGACATATGATACTTGTCTTTCTCTTTTTGACTTTCTTCACTTAGTATAATAATCTCTACATCTATCCATGTTGCTGTAAATGGCATTAATTCATTCCTTTTTATGGCTGAATAGTATTCCATTGTATATACATACTGCGTCTTCTTTATCCTCTCATCTGTTGATGGACATTTAGGTTGCTTTCATGTTGTGGATATTATGAGTAGTGCTACTATAAACATAGGAGTGTGTGTTTGTTTGTTTAGAATTCTTTCTGACACTATCCTATTTCTTCATCCTGGATATTTTTCTTCTTTTGAAAAAAAAAATTGAAGTGTGATTGATTTATGATGTTGTGCCATTTGTACAGCAGTCTGACTCAGTCATATGTGTGTGTGTGTGTGTGTGTGTATAATATATATTCTTTTTAAATATTTTTCTGTCATGTAAATACAAGGCATTTTGATAATCCCCACCTCAGTCAATGCATATTGTGCATGTGCTATATTCCTAGCACTCTGCCTGGTGGCAGAATATCATAGGGATTGAGAAATGCTCTAGTCGTGTTTTTTTTTTTTAAATGATTATTTGCATATATATGCTTATGCTTACATACATAAAATTGGGAAGATAAAAAAATTGTGAGAGATTGCTTCTGAGAAGTACTGACTTTGGAGTTGGGAGGGAAAACTACTTGTTATTATTCTATATCTTTTACTCCTCCTCCTTCTTTGCTGCTGCTTCTCCTCCTTCTGTCATAAGCTTGGGATACTTTTTAACTCAAATAATGAAAAACCGTAAAAATACTTAGAGAGTTTATAGTCCACTTGGAGAGACAAAGAGATCACAATGTAATGTGCTAAGTGCTGCAAACATGCAGACTGTTCCAGAAGCACAAAGGAGAGATCATTTAAATATGATTTGGCATCAGGGAGGGCTCCTCAGGGGAGGTGGCATTTGAGTTGGGTCTTAAGGCATGAGTGTGAGAGTTTTGCAGGCTGAGCATCAGCTCTTGAGTAATGGGAAAAGGATGCTGGCCTAAGATGATTCCATCCACCTAAGATTGTTCTAAGAAATTCTGTGAATAGATAAGCTCTCACAAGACTTCCCTGGTGACATAAGTAAACAGTGTTTAAATCAATCGTACTTCTGACAAGGTGACTGAGAACGATACTTTGTAAATGATCGCAAAGAAAAATTACTCACTCTAGAAAACAATCGGATATTCCTGAAACTCTGACTTCAGAATTGCTCCAAAGGTTCCTGTAAATTTTTCACAAGGCCCTCGTTTAAACTGAAATTTGTACTAAAGCAGCCAACCTGCAGGATATGACTGATCTTTATTTTGATGAAAAAGATCAAGAATGTAGGGTATTTTTTAACTGCCAAGCCTAGCTCTGTAATCAGATTCTTACATTTAGAAATGGAATTTCCCCCTTTCTTGACCTTCACTTTATAGCTACGAGAGAAGAAAGAGAAGGTAAAGCCAGTGATGGTCTCAAGTTTTCTATTTTACCACTGGAGTTCTTTGGAACACCAGATTCCCTTACTCGGAGCCCATTAAGGGGCCCTCGTATGGCCCTGGCTGTTCCAAGCCCTGCCAAGGAATCCTGCCTTGCAGCTAGAACAAACAAATCCTAGAAAGCGGGGTTTGGTAGAACTTGGCGGGCTCTCTCACCCTCTTAGGACCTCTGTGCATTCACAGTGGCTGGAGAAGAGGCTAGCAGACTTATCACTACCCCTAGGCCGATAGGATCGATACCTTTCAGTTTCTTTCTGAGCCACAGCTATGTGCCAGATGTCGGGTAAACAAAGCCGAATGTCGCTCAGTTCCTGCTCTCCAGTAGCTCACAGGCAGAGTCGCAGACGAACCACTATGATGCAGTGGAATGTGCTTGTCTGCTTGTCTAGGTAGACAGACCAAGTTTAGAGCAGGAAACTCGTGGAGCTGGAGGGGCTTCACAGAGAGCCCCAGCCGTAGTACACAGACACTTTAGAAATGAGAGTTATTCCAAAATGCTTCACTTGTTTTCCATTTTAGAGCAAAAAGGCAGAAGAAAGAGAGCGTGGCTAATGTGAACAGGTAGGATAGAAATTAATGGCAGAGCATTTTACAGTTGCTGGATGGCCAAAGCCCAAAGAGATTTTTCTCACCCCTGACTCTCTCAGCAAAGTAAGGAAGCCCCACAGCTGGTTGTGATCTCTGATGAAGACCAGACTCCAGAATGACTTCTTTGGTGAGGACCACGGTGGCTCTGGAGCCAGTCCCCTCGGTGTGCCTTCGGATGTGCCGTGTGAACTTGGACAAGTTACTTAGCTTGTTTAACTCTTTTTCCTCATCTGTACAACTTGGATGGCGGTAGGACCTACATCAGAGGATCATTGATGGTGGTTAAATGAGATAATGTATGTAAAGTACTTTGCAAAGTGATACGACCATAGTAAGTAATCAGTGTTAGCAGTTATTCTAATTAATATGAGAAAGGTAAATGCATCTTGGACCTCTAAGTGAGAGGATTTTATCGCCAGCTTTTCAGAATGAATCTAGGACTCTTCCAAAGCTGGTAGAATACAAGAATGTAAGTTACGACAACACTGTGATCACACGGGCATGTGAAGCTACACACAAACACGCACACAGTTTTCATTTCAGTTTAGAAACCAGATTACTGTTATGGAGGACCCATTCAAAAGGCCTAAGATGAATTCTTAATCACTCAAATGCTACTTGTGTTGACTTACGTAAAAGCTGAAAGTGTTGGTCGTCTCTGACCCCATAGATTCCTCAGAGATGATTTGCCCCACGTGGAGCGCAAGTGTGTGCTTGCTTTCCAGTAGAAGGCGTGCCCCAGATAGTGAGAGCATCAGCTCTGGAGGAAAGGTCCTTGCCCCAGGAGGGCACGCTCAGGCCGCCGAGGTGACCAGGAGGCCGCCACCTGGGGCCACCCCCTCCCCTGGAGTAACTCCAGGACTTAAGCTTTGATCCCTTTGTGTTTCTCATGGCTTCCCAGGTGGCACTTTCTGCCCCAGGCGTGCCACACTCTGAGTGTCTTCGCGCTTTCCTCGCAGGGAACATATGTTGTGATGTACCATCTGGCCTTTATGCATCTCCCCAGTGGCTGTGGTATAAAAACCTGCCTGTTTGGCAGCTACAAGTGCCCACGGTCCCTTTGGTGTCTTATATGGTCTGAGTGTTTTTCAGCATCAATGGATGTAATTAGGAAGAACTGAACCAAGCATATGGATTCAGGACTGCATTATGACCACGGAGGGAGAGTTACCTTGAAAAAGGAGCTCCTGGGGGCAGGCCCAGCCCCACGTGCCTGTGCAGATGGAGCCACTGTGCCCAGTGGGGCCGGCTGGTCTGTTCACAGCTGGACACCGCGTAACACAGGCCTAAAGCTTGAACTCTGAGTGAAGCATGGCTCGTTGGCCCTGTTCACTGACGTCCAGAGCTTGGCTGAGGGGAAGGGAGGCAGCTTGCTGACGAGAGCACATGAGTCTGTTGGCTCTGCGCAGTGCAGAAAATACCGTAACTGCTCAGATCCTGAAGTCGGCATCATTTGTGTTGCTTCTCTTTGAAGAATTGCCAGTTGCTGAATAGCAGTTATTTCCAGAAGGTGTGGAGGGAGAAGCCAAAACCAAGCTCCAAGAGAACTGCAAATAGAAGATGAAATTTCAAAGTGTAAATTCCTGTATGTGCATACAGTGGAATACTAAGCAGTTTGAAAGAAAGGATAGGGAAATTCTTTGTGTGCTGGTATGGAAATAACTCTAAGATGTATAAGCAAAATAAAAAAAAAAAAAGAGAGCGAGAAAGAAAAGAAAAGAAGAAGAAGATAGAAAATAACAGTTCGTACTCTTCTCCCATTTGTGTGACAAAGATTGGGGGTGAGGCAGGTATGTTTGTATTTGCTTGTATGTGCATAAGAGTGTCTGGAATGATATTCAAGAAACTCAAATCAATGGTTATCCCTATGTACGAAATAGAAAGCAGACCCACAGACATGGAAAACAGACTTGTGGTTGCCGGGGACATGGGGGCCGGGTTGGATGGACCAGGAGTTTGGGATTAATAGGTGCAAACTCATATTTAGAATGGATAAGCAATGGGGTCCTGCTGTATAGCAAAGGGAACTATGTCCAATCTCTTGGGATAGACCATGATGGAAGATAACATAAGAAAAGGAATGTGAAATATGTATATAAACTGGGTCACTTTGCTGCATAGCGGAAATTGGCACAACATTGTAAATCAGCTATACTTTAATAAAAATTTTAAAAAATGAAATAAAAATGATGGTTATCTATTGGGGTGGCAGCAAAAAGAATTCAAGTTGATAGGGGATGGCATGGGAAGAAATTTTACTGTGTACTTTTAACCTGATTTTAAAATGTGCTACGCCTTCAAAAAATTAAATAAATGGGGAGTTCTTATCATGGCTCAGCAAAAGCAAATCTGACTAGCAACCATGAGGATGCAGGTTCGATCCCTGGCCTCACTCAGTGGGTTAAAGATCCAGTGTTGCCATGAGCTGTGGTTTAGGTCACAGACGCAACTCGGATCTGACATTGTTGTGGCTGTGGCGTAGAGCCTTAGCCTGGGAACCTCCATGTGCCTTGGGGGCGGCCCTAAAAAGCAAAATAAATAAATAAATAAATAAAATGTGTTATAAATTTCGAAAGTGACATAAAGCATATTGACAGGCTAGTGGAGTTTGCATACTAGTATATTTATAACTACATTTTAATTATTTCGTCTTTATACCCATCTTTCTACATGAATAAAGCTGTTTGAGTTCCAACAATATCTTCCATAACTGCTTATCATATGACTGAACAGCTAACACATTGCATATTGTACGTTGAACATTTTTCCATCAAGGAAAAAACCCAAATAATTATAGTGAGTATGAACTAATAAATTCAGTGTTTGAAAATGTTTATGTGTTAATAACTAGAAGGAAGTAGTAATCTTCTGTCCTTTTTCCTGTCATTCAACTAACATTTGTTGAATGTATTGTTAACAATTTGCCATATAGTCCACAGTTCTCACTGCATGAAACTGAGTTTATATAGTATAATTCATGCTCTATCCCAAGAGGAATAGGTTGGTTCAGGAACTTATCTGAAAGATTCTTTACCTAGTTCATTTATCCCAAAGGAATATGAGTTGGTTCCTGCAGGTTCAAATTTCTTATCTTCTAACCGTATCTCAGGGGCGTTAGGAAGACAACCAAGATGCTGCTTGAATAAGTGATATATTCTTTAGAAACTGGTAGAGCCAAGGGTGTTTTTGTTCCTTATTGACTCTTTCTCTCTTCCAGAAATACACAGATCTAACCATTGTGCTTATTGTAATAAGTCCATTTCCACTTCTCTAAATAATTATGGTAATCCTTACTATAGGGGTTTGAGAGACACAAGTGAGGTATCAACTCTTAGGCTTTGAAGGTTGCTTCAGAGTGTCAGGCACTGCCCTAACTTGATGGATTGGCACTGATCTGTCAGCTCATCTTGGGGATGTGGGTTGTACCTTTAGCTCCCATCACATTTCCTCTCTCAGCTCTTCCAAGTCTTAGGATAGGTGTGTGTGCAGTTCTGTGGCAAAACATGATAGGTTTTTCCTACAGGTCATCCATATCATTGAGGATGGAGGCCTGGAGAGATAGATGCAGGTTCTGGTATATCTAACTGGGTTCTTGTTTATCCTGTTCTCCACTTCATAGTCAAGTCTTCTTTCTCAGTTGCCAAGCAGCTGAATGTGTCAGATTCATACCCACTCCCAGACATAGAGGACACACCTTATATAGACTTCTCCACTTGCTCCTGCAGATGCATCATTAATGCTTTATCCGATGTCTATTATAGTGGTTCTGCTTTTCTGACAGACTCTGAATGGTGCACTGCCTAAAAATCTTCAGAGACCTACCTTGGTGTTGTCGTTGTTCACAGCATTAGTAATCCCATTTTGCAAGAAAGCTGACCTTAGAAAGAAAAGTAAACCTCAAGGTTGAAAATCTAACTCTATATAACTCTGAAACACCTATCTTTCTACCACACTCTATTGCCTTGGCTTTTGAAGTAAGAGAGGAAATAGTGCCCAAGCACATTGCCAGAATAACTGGAAAACCAGCCTTCAGAAAAGACTAAAGAGAGCACTCCCAGCTTCTGACTCATATCAGTGGGGCTTGAAGTGGCACTCGCATACTCGCATTCTGAAACAAGACAAACATCTAGAACAAAAATGCCTTGAGCATCCTAGGGTTGGGGGGGGGATAGGTGACATTAGCCTCACAGCCCTCTTAGCTTTTTTTTCTTTTCTCTCTCTCTCTCTCTCTCTCTCTCTCTCCCATGGCATATGCAAGTTCCCAGAACAGGGGTCAAATCCAAGCTGCAGCTGTGACCTACACCACAGCTGCAGCAGTGCCAAGTCCATAACTCTCTACTTTGGGTACCGGGGTGAGAGGGAGCCCTGGGGTGCTTAATAGAATAAACTGCGGAGTATGTGGGGTTTTTTTTCCTCAGTTCTTTTTTTTTTTTATACTGTAAAGAATGTTACTAAAATCACACAATAAAAATA
>PVHT020003426.1:2297251-2314255 GCA_004024745.2 Catagonus wagneri | reverse complement strand
GTGGTTAACGAATCCGACTAGGAACCATGAGGTTGCGGGTTCGATCCCTGCCCTTGCTCAGTGGGTTAACGATCCGGCGTTGCCGTGAGCTGTGGTGTAGGTTGCAGACGCAGCTCGGATCCTGCGTTGCTGTGGCTGCGGCGCAGGCCAGTGGCCACAGCTCCGATTAGACCCCTAGCCTGGGAACCTCCACATGCCAGCGGGTGCGGCCATAAACCCGCGGCCATAAAATGACAAAAGGCAAAAAAAAAAAAAAAAGTTTAACATCATAAGAATTAAAATGTTATAAAAATATGCAGACTGCAAAATGAGAAAACCTTTTACTTGCCTTATAATCCCATTTCTCTCCTCAGAGGTACCTACCAATATTTTGATTTGTATTCTTCCCAGATATTTATCTATTCATATATACGTTACATATCTCGATACTTTTTATATAACATTACTGTGCTGATACTGCATATTCTGTCCTATAACTTGCTTCTTTTCTCAATATTTTAGATCTTTCTATGTGAATTGAAGAATCTTTTTTTTTGTCTTTTGTCCTTTTTTTAAGGCCACACCCACAGCATATGGAGGTTCCCAGGTTAGGGGTCTAACCAGAGCTGTTGCTGCTGGCCTTCGCCACAGCCACAGCAATGCCAGATCGGAGCCACGTCTGTGACCTACACCACAGCTCACGGCAACGCTGGGTCCTTAACCCACTGAGCGAGGCCAGGGATTGAACCTGCAACCTCATGGTTCCTGGTTGGATTTGTTTCCGCTGCACCATGACGGGGACTCCAAATTGAGGAATTTGGGTTAATTGTACACAATGCCAGAAAGTCTTATAACAGTACTCATAAATATCTCCAAAGACTGAGACCATTAAATAATGCTTGGAAGTGTGAATTTTTAAATGCTTTTTGCTGGTTTCACCTCTCCTTAGAAACACATAATTGAAGGTGATACCTATACTCTTTGCAGGTTATTCTAAAATATTACATCATCTAAAAATTACTGTGGAGTTCCCTTCGTGGCTCAGTGGTTAACAAATCTGACTAAGAACCATGAGATTGCTGGTTCGATCCCTGGCCTTGCTCAGTGGGTTAAGGATCCGGCTTTGCCGTGAGCTGTGGTGTAGGTTGCAGACGCGGCTCGGATCCCGCGTTGCTGTGGCTGTGGCGAAGGCCGGCGGCTACAGCTCCTGTTAGACCTCTAGCCTGGGAGCCTCCATATGCCGCGGGTGCGGCTCTAGCTAAAAGGCAAAAAGACAAAAAAAAAAAATCACTAGAAGATGTGATCTTCAAATCTAAATTAATGTTGGCTACGGAAAGTGAAAGTTATTGCCAACTAGACTATATAGAGCAAAAAAGAGAAACTTGTAATTTCTTGTGTTCGTTGAAATGTGCAGATAAAGTGTTAGGAGAGGGCAGATCGGTGTGGGAATGAGATTTCTGGAAAACTCTGGGCTAATTCATATCTTGGGACAGAGGATATGAATCCATCGAACAGGGAATGTAAGATCAGGCTTATTTGTAACCAGGTACACTACAGTGCTGAGAGAATGGCCTTAGTCTGCTTGGGCTACTGTGACAAAGACCACAGGCAGGGTGGCTTCAGCAGCAAACATTTTTCTTTTCACAGTTTGGGAAGCTTGAGGTCCACGATCACAGTGCCAGTCACTGCAGCTTCTGGTGAGCTCTCTCTTCCCTATCTGTAGAGAGCCATCTTATTGTGTGCTCACTTGGCCTTTCTTCTGGGCGTGTGCTTGGAGGAAGAAAGAGCAGGCTCTCTGGTGTCTCTTCTTATTAGGCCACTAATCCTGTCGGATCAGGTCCCCACTCTTGGCCTCATTTAACCTTACTTTCTTAGAGGCTTCATCTCCACATGCAGATACATTGGAGATTAGGGCTTCAGTATGAGAGAGAGAGGGATTGTGTGTGTGTGTGTGTGTGTGTGTGTGTGTGTGTGTGTGTGTGAGAGAGAGAGAGAGAGAGACAGAGAGACAGAGAGAGAGACAGAGAGAGAGGGAGGAAGGGAGGGGTTAAGGACAGAAAGAGAGACAGACAGAAGACAGACATTCAGTCCATAAGGAGAGGAAAAGTCTATTTTGAAAGAGAGTGAGTTTTTCAGACCACAGCCTAACATTCTGCCTGTATTTCCCTTGTAAAAGCTTGTCTAGGTAAAAGATCCTATCTTGATTAAAGACTATGGTTAAATAAGAATAAATGAGAAGACCTGGAGATTTTGGCTCTGTGTTTAAATTTCATCCATTTTGTCTTTCACATCAGCATCTCAAATTTCCCCAACATGTTTAGACTGTAACCCCTCTGATTAAGGAAATAGGCTTGCCTTACCTTACCAGGCAATTAGTTCTTACAATTAAATAGAGTCATGATTAATGACCTTGCTAATTGTTTTTCCCTGGTTTGCACATTAATACAAACCAAATGCTCAAAATTCTGAGGAACATGCATTCTTTGAGCCTACCGTGCTCCATCGTGGTGCATCAAACCCGAGGGAAACTCAGACCTTCCTCTCCAGGAGATCAGAATACAGTACAAAAGCTATGTTGACAGATATATTAAAACAGCAAGGACGAGATCTTGTCAGTTTCTCTGGTGTCTGGCATGGCACTGAAGGAGTGTACAGTGGCCGATTATTTGCAGATAACCCCAGCAGACTAGTGAGTAAGAAAATGGCACCATGGACATGCAAGAGAGAATCTGCATCCTTGGTGGTGTGACATTTTTTTTAGAATGTTCACAAAATGAGGATATGTTAAAACTGTACAAACATAAGTAGAAGCCAGAATTTTACTCTGAAAAGAAGCTAGAACAATATTTCCACTTGTCCAGGTAATTGTTTGCATGTAAAGAAATCCTACCTGATCTGTAGGAATCATTTCCTCTATTAACCCTTTCATTTCTGACAGCTGAAAGTCCTCAGAAGGCTTCAGAACCCTGTTCCACTTATTTGCTGTTTATCATTTAATGCCTTCTCATATAACTCTGTTACCATCCGTGGGGAGTTTTGCAACCTAAAAGCCGAATGTCAGAAATATAGAATGTTAGACCAGAAAGCTCTCAGGTTTTTTGATTCAGCTTTGCCCATTTACCTAGGAGAAAAACTGAAGCCCATTCAAGTAATATTCATTGAGAGATTAAGCCTCTCTGAGATAGTGACATTTAACCACAGACCTAAAGGATGTGAAGGGAGCTGGTGCAGTGCTTTAGCGAGAGCATGTGCCTGGCATGTTTGCAGAAGCCTCATGGTCAGGAGACTATTATAGCTGGAGCAGAATGAACACGAGGGATACTGGAAGGGGGTGAGGTCCAAAGGGAAGTGGGAGGATCAGATCATGGATAGGTTGTTGGTTTACAGTCATTTACTCTGAGGAAAATTGGAAGCCATTGGAAGGCTATTTTTTCTTTCTTTTCTTTTTTTTTTGGGTCAACTTGAGTTAGGTGTAACTTACATAGAGTAAAAGCCCCCTAATTTTAAGTGTACAATTTGATGACTTGACAAATATATTCCACTGAATAAACACCACCAACAACCAAGATACAGAATGGCTCTATCACCCTAGAAGTTCCCTCATATTCCTTTGGAGTTAATTCCTCTCCCTACTCCCAGATCTTGGCAACCACTGATCTGATTTCTATTCATATTTTTCCTTTTTCCAGAAATTCATATAACTGGGGATTTGTATCAACTTATACAGCATGTAACCTTTGCATCTGGCTTCTTTGACTTAGTGCTTTTGAGACTCCTCCAAGTTGTTGCACTTATCAGTAGCTCTTTCTTTTTATTGCTGAGGAACCTCCCATTGGATGGATGTACCTGTTTGTTGATCCATTACCAGTTGAAGAACTTTTAGATTGTTTCCAGTTTGGGTCCATTATAAATAAAGCTACTTATAAACACTCATGTGTAGGACTTTATACATGATCTTTATTTCTCTTGGGTATATCTCTAGGTGTGGAATTGCTGGATTATATGGTTAGCATATGTTTAACTATTTTACAGAATTAAATGTGTTTTTTTGTATTCTTATCAACAGTGTATGAAAGTTCCAGTAGTCCTGCATTCTCATCAATAGCTAATATTGTTGGGCTTTAAATTTTAGTCATTCTAATGTTTTTAATTTGCATATTCGTAATGAGTAATATTTTTGAGCACATATCTTTTCAAGTGCTTATTTGCCATCTGTATCTCTTCTTTCTTGAAATATCTGTTGCCTATTTCTTTGATGAAGTATCTGTTGCCTATTACTTTTAGTCTTCCTGTTACTGAGTTATGGAAGTTTTTGGATGTATGTGTGATACAAGTCCTGTATCAGATATATGTCTTGTATCTTTGCATTTTTCTTAGTTTCAGTGCATCAGTTTTTTTCTTTTATGGTGTCTGCTTTAAGAAATCCTTGTCTAACCCAAAGTCACAAAGATTTTTTTTCCTATTTTTCATTCTAAAAGTTTTATACTTTTAGGCTTTATATTTAGGTTTATGATCAAACTTGAGTTAAAATTTGTGAATTACATAGAAGTTGGTCTTTTTTTCCCAGATAAGTGTTTGTTGGTTCTAGCTTCATATATGGAAAAGACTATTCTTTACCCATTGAATTACATGGGTACCAGTGTTGAAAGACAATTGATCATATATATGTGCATGTTTTTGGTCTATATCTGTCTTTATGCCAATACCTCAAAGTCTTAATAAATGTTGCTTAATAGTAGGTCTTGAAATCAGGTAAGTCTTCTGCTTTCAGTGGAAGCTAGGAGATCCCAGCCTGGAGGACATCAGATCTCATTGTTCTCCCAATCTTTTGATCCTCCCCCAAGCCCCTCAGTGAAATGGATTGATCTAAAAAAAAAAGAAAAGAAATCATGTAAGTCTTCCAACTCAGTTATTCTTTTCAAAAATTGTTTTATGCCTTCTAGATCTTTTACAATGCCATATAAATTTACAACCAGATTCTCAATTCCAACAAAAACCCTCTAGAGGATTTGAGTAAAAGAGTGATGTCGTGGAACTTAAATTTTCACAGGTTCTTTCTGGTGGCTGTGACTTGGTCAGTATAAAGTTGAGCTTCAGCTATCCATGTTACAAGGATGTTTCAAATCCATTGGACAAAAGTAAAAAATTAACAAGCATCTTCCTATGAATAAACGTTCTCAAATAAATCTCAGTGTATTGTATTCCCCAAAGAGATGTTATTACTAGAAGATTTTAGAGTATTAGAATGTGAAATGCATGTGGGCCAATCCAGCAGATGAAACTTATTCATAACTGCCTTTGGGAAATTATTTAGTGGTGAAGGGAATCTAATTGTGCCCCAAAAGAATGTCTTTCTAAAATGGATAGTCCCATGTCCTCTTTCCTTCCTTGCCTGGCAACTTTCCTCACAAAAGTAAAGTATTTTTCAAAGCAGACTGCTTGGATTTCTCTTATTCTTTGTGTAGACTCTTTTTTCTTTTTTTCTTTTTGTCTTTTTGCCTTTTTATCTAGGGCTGCACGCACGGCATATGGAGGTTCCCAGGCTAGGGATCTAACAGGAGCTGTAGCTACCGGCCTTCGCCACAGCCACAGCAACACGGGATCCGAGCCACGTCTGCAACCTACACCACAGCTCACGGCAACACTAGATCCTTAACCCACTGAGCAAGGCCAGGCATTGAACCCGCAACCTCATGGTTACTAGTCGGATTCTTTAGCCATTGAGCCACAAAGGGAGCTCCATTTTTGTGTAGAATCTTGAATTTTCCAGAATTTTACTGGTTCTTTAAATGGGAGGAAAAATGTATGCTATTCTGTCTGATTCATAAGTCATAAAGGAAAGAATTTTGTAGCTTCCCAAATAATCCCCTGCTTTTTGTGCCTTATGAAAATTGTTCGTAAGAATGAGATAAAGGACATGAAAGAAATCAACAGCTTGAAAAGATTCTAAATACGAGCTGTTATTACTGGTCTCTCATTATTTCATGCGTGCAGGGCTTTTCTCTGTTAAAATTATTGACTCTTTGCGGGAATACAAGCTGAAACTACAACTCTTTTCTACCCCATAGTAACTTGTACCACGTCAGGCATGCTCTAGCTACCTCAGAACCCTGGCTTAAGTTCAACACATTTTCTAAAACTGCACCATCTACAGTTTGCAGTTCTAGTGACCAGCATTTGGACACTGTATCCCCAGAGTCCTTAGGTATCGTTATGCACATTATCACGTTTGATTCTCACTAGTCTTACAGGAAACAGGGCATTTAATGGTGTTAGCCGCAGTGGGGTAGAAAGGATGATGCTCAGGTTAAATAATTGGCCCAAGGTCACCCAGTTAGCAATCAAATGACAACTTCC
Source organism: Catagonus wagneri (assembly GCA_004024745.2). Classification (NCBI taxonomy): domain Eukaryota; kingdom Metazoa; phylum Chordata; class Mammalia; order Artiodactyla; family Tayassuidae; genus Catagonus; species Catagonus wagneri. Next base: position 2,307,919 of record PVHT020003426.1, on the reverse strand, counting down.
ACAGTTTCCTGTGACACCCCACAATACATTCAAATGACCTGCAGTTGGAAAAACTCTACTAACAAAATGGAAAGTGCAAAGGCAAAGTTTCCCACGTGTTGAAAATCATGTTGTTCCTTAATGCAAATAAAACCTCTCCCCCAACCACCACCGTATTTTCTCCTGATAATGTTCCTCATGGGTAGTAGCTCTCCCTTTTCTAGAATTTGGCACTTTCTATTTTGTGGCTACAGCTTCTTTTCCCTCAAAGAGTCAATAATTTTCAGAGAGAAAATTCCTGCATGCATGGAGTAATGGGAGGCCAGTAATAATAGCTCATATTTAGGAGTTCCCTTTGTGGCTCAGTGGTTAACGAATCCGACTAAGAACCATGAGGTTGCGGGTTCGATCCCTGGCCTTGCTCAGTGGGTTAAGGATTCCGCGTTGCTGTGGCCGTGGCAAAGGCCGGTAGCTACAGCTCCTGTTAGACCACTAGCCTGGGAACCTCCATATGCCACGGGTGCGGCTCCACATAAAGGCAAAAAGACAAAAAAAAATAAAAATAACTCATATTTAGAAATCTTTTCAAGCTGTTGATTTCTTTCGTGTGCTCTCTCTCGTCTCATTCTTATGAACAACTTTGTGCAGTATGTAGGGCAGATATATTTTCTCCTGTTTTATGGTTGAGGAAGCCTAGGCCCAGAAAGTGCAGGTGATTTCTCCAGAGTTGTAAAGTTCATCAGCTGTGGAGTGGGAACCCAAATCCAGATTATCTTCTGACTCCTTGTCCAGAAATTTTTTTTCGGGGTGGGGGGCGGTTCTCAAACTTTGATGTTATTGAGAACAATTTAGGGAGCTTGTTAAAAAAATACATCTTACTGCATCATTGGATCTGGGTCTAAGGATCTGATCTTCAAACAAATAGGTTATATAATTCTCTTGGAGGTAGACTGTGATTTATTCCCCACCAATTTCGTTTTCTGATGCAAACTGTGAGAAATGGAAGCAGAGAGCTACTACACTTCCTTGTGGCTGGCATGCAGAACACAAATTCTGGAGCCAGGCTGCCTGCATTTAAATCCTGCTTTCAGAAGTCCCCTGTGGCGCAGCTGGTTAAGGATCCAGCATTGTCACTTCAGCAGCTTGAGTCATTGCTGTGGTGTGGCTTCCATCCCTGGCCTGGGAACTTCTACTTGCTGTGGGCGTGGCCAAAAGAAAATTAAAATATAAATAAGGAAATCCTGCTTTCATTGCCTCCTAGTTAGGCAGATTATGTAACCCCTCTCTGCCTCAATCCCCCATCTGTAAAATAGGGTGATACCAGTACATACCTCACAGACAATGATGAACATTAAATATGTTATTGATTGTAAAATAATTAAAAGCAGTCCTGGCATTTATGTTTGTGAGAAGGGGAATGTGGCCCATGGAAGCACTGCCACTTGAAAGACAACGGGGGCTAGCTCTTCTGAGATGCAGTGGCCTCACTCCACACTCTGAATGACTCCCTTTCCTTCCCACACCCACTCTTCTCATCAGGCAGCCTTGGGCATTAGTTCCTTGGGAGGCAGACTGTAGCCAGTTATCACCACTTGCAGAGAAACTGGAAGGTTCCAAGGGGCCCTCCAGCCTTAAGTCTACTTTGTTGCTTTATCCCATTAAAATCCACATTCTCTGTTGAAGGAAATAAACCAACACAGTAAAGCTTGCTGATAGCCACTCCATCTGTATTATGGCACACAATGATGGCTGGAAGTTAAAGGTTTGATATATAGGTCTATTTTTTTATTGCCAGTCCCTGCCCCTGAAGAAAGTATTAAAATTTCCAGATGAGTAACCAAACAATAAATAGATGAGACAGTGGCTGTGAATATCTGATTTTTTGCATAATAATGAGATATGGCTGGATAATGCACTCTGCCATCCCCAGTTTGTCTAAATTATCATTTTGATTGGTCAAATGCATAAGAAAGATATACCAATAAAGTCGTGTCAAGTGCTCCGTTGTAAATTGATGCAGGACGGGAGGTTTCTGTAGGTTTGAAGCAAGGTGGGGGCAGGGAGAACCGGTTCTTCAGTAAGTAACTTTGAGGAGATATTCTCTTCAGCCGATTCATAATCAAAGGCATCTGAAATCCTCACTTCTCCAGGGTCACATGCATAAACATGAGGTGGTTTGTACCTTCTAAGGCCTTGTGTGTTGTTTTTGGAATTGAAAATAAGAATCAAATTTGGAAAAGAAGGGTTGTTCTAGGACATCTGAGGTTTGTTTTGTGTGGAGCATTCTCCCCTTGATTTCACATCCCTGCGACATAACATCAGAGTGTTGATAGAACTTTTGAATCAGAAAGACCAATCATTAGGGAACATGATGTCAGTAAATCCAAATAGCTCTTTTTTCACCTAAAAAACAAAAAAAGAAAGAGGAAGAATTCTGTAAGTTCCAAATTGGAATAAAAACTAAAACTGCCTGGAGTGTTTTGACTTGCAACTGTTCTTTCTTCTTGGTTATGTAACACTTGGTTTAATGTGAGTGGTAATTCACCCTGGACTTTATTTTTAAACTTTTCCTATGGCTGTGTTGAACTCTCATGGTCATCCTCTTTTCTGATGGAAGTGTTCCAGGGCCCGGCCTGTAGGAGAGGAGTTACGTCTGGGCATGACTTTTGTGTTCCAAGGGCTTACGCGTAGTAGGTGCTCAAGCAGAGCACCAGGCTAGCGTTCACACAGTCTAAGATGGCTTAAACCTATATCATACTTTAAAAATTTTCAAAATAATAACCAAAAATACTATAGGATGGTGGGTTTTTTAAAAAAGTAAATAAAGTTGGCCGTCGTTTATCAAGTACCCATCACAAGCCGAGCACCACAAAGGTGTTATTAGCTCATGTACTGTGGACACCTCAGCCAAGAGGAAATTCTTACTCCTCTTTTTCAGAGAAAGAAACATAGGCACCCACATGCTTGGTAGTTGAGCCACAGTGACACTGTCAGTAAATAAATTTGCATCCATCTGACTCCCAAGATCCCTTTCACACATTCTTTGCCAGTGTCAGTATTAAATTTAAGTTAACTCCACAGTCTCTTTCTTCTTTTGGGTAATCGGTAGTCAGCCACTCAGCTGACCCATGTGCCCTGGTATTTTACTTTCAAGGTTGACATGTAAGTCACCCTGGCTGTGAGAGCTGAGATATGACGTCGTCAGAAATGCCATACCTCCCAGAGGGTAGTGGCACAGTTGAGCTGAAGAACCTTCTTGGAATGACAGGGCTGAAGGTTTCCTGGAAGCCATTAGGCTGGATATTCACTCTAGTAAAAGGAAAAAGGCATGGAGGGAACCTGAGTTTTTTGTTTTTTTAAGGAATAATCTACCTGTAAAGAAATCACTAGATGCACTGGGGAGATAAAATTTGGGTTTGTAAAATCTGTCAGATACGTAGTGGTGACTTGCGCGTGGAAGGGAAGCCATTGCACCTCGAGGGGAATCTTTTATTGGGCTAATTTGCTCTTATTAATTTGTTACTAATTAATGACACATTGAAGAGAAGTATACGCTCGTGACCTAGACTGAAGATAAAATCTAGTCACTGTTGGGGATGACTGAAAATATCTAGGATACCTGTTATTCTGTTAGATACTGTTTATAGCTGAGTGTTTTAAGCTTCATGTATTGTGTCTTAGCACTGCTTCCTGCCCCCATACTCCCTGCCAACCCCGGGGAGATCCTAGAAGTCACACATTGACGATCTTCCAGGGCCGAATGTAGTATCTGATCAAAGTTATATAATTGCAGTCTAATAAAAATTAATATTTGTCCCAGGTTCCTGGCACAGGGCTCTTTAAACCCTTGGAATTTACTATGCTGATGAGGTGACTCACAGAGGAAAGCCCTAGATGCTTCCGGATGGGGACTGTTCACCAGAAAAACCTACCAAATTGTTACAAGGTTAAAACTTTCAGCCCCACCTCTGGAAACAGGAGAAGGGATGGAGGTTGAAATCAGCCACCAGTGGCCAATAATTTTTGTTTCTCTTTGTGCGGCCGCACCTGTAGCATATGGAAGTTCTCAGGCTAGAGGTCAAATCAGAACTCTGCCACAGCCATAGCAACCCTGGATCCAAGCCGCATCTGTGACCTGCGCCAGAGCTTGTGGCAACTCCGGATCCTTAACCCGCTGAGCGAGACCGGGGATCGAACCCACATCCTCTTGGACTCTGTGTCGGTTCTTAACCCACTGAGCCACAAAAGGAACTCCCAATGGCCAATGATTTAATTAATCATGCTTCTGTAATAAGACGTCCATTAAAACCTCTAAATAATGGGATTCAGGGCGCTTCTAGATGTGTCAAAATGTTGATGTGTGGAGAAGGTGGTGCACTCAGAGAGGGCACAGAAACTCTGTACCTCACTCCCCACCTCCATATTCTTTGCCATGTGCATCTCTTCCATCTGGCTGTTCCTGAGTTCTATCCTTTATAATCAACTGGTGAGCGGTTCTAGCAAATGGTCAGACATGAAGGGCATTGCCGTGGGAACACCTGAATTTACATTCAGTCGAGTTGAAGTGCAATAGCCATTGCAGCTGCTGTCTGAAGTGCTGGTAGTCTTTTGGGATTGAATCCTTGATCTACGGAGTCTGTGCTGACTCTGGGCAGCTAGTGTCAGAATTAAATTGTAGGACACACACTTGGTGTTGGAGAATCGAAGATTAGGTTGTGGTTGTTTAGAAAAGACACATTTGATGTCAGAAAAAAATAGTGTTTTATGGAGGGAGGGATGAAAGAAGGAAGGGAGAAAGGAAGGAAGGGAGAAAGGAAGGAAGGGAGGAAGAAAGGAAGGTATATTTACTTGGTATATTTTAGTCACAGGTAAGTGAATACCCCATCTGACTTCAGTACGAAAAAGAGCTTAATGATTATTCATGACACTTCAAAGATCCAGGCAGGACCAGCATTGGAGTGACTCAGTAACGTCCAAAAGACTGCCTTTTTCTGTCTCTCCACTCTTCCTTCTGCAGTGCCATCTTAAGGTGGCTTCTTGCGGTTCCCAAGATGGCACTCAGTAACTTCCAGCCACTTCTCATTAAATTCCAGCAGGAAAGAGTGACTGTCTTTGTGGAACTAGGCCATCAAAATTCTGAGAATCACTCTGATTAGACAACCTACATACCCATCTCTGGCCAGTCACTGTGCCTGGGAACGTCTCGATTCGCTTAATGTAGGTTATTTGGTAGAAGCAGTTTTCTTAGGACCTCATGCGTTCTCAAACTGAAACTCAGCGTTTTGGAAAAGGCAGAGTATGGGACGGCAACCAGCTAATTCCCATCTCACCTGGAATTTGCTTACCTTGTACAACAAGTAGTATGGCTTCTACATATATCCCTTTGTTTATTACCTTATTAGAAAGTATTTCTTCACCTAATCCCTAGCAACTCTTATATCCAGAAGTCAGACTTTGCCACAGGCTGACTGTGTATATTACATTTGGGTCAAACCAGCTGTGTGTCTAATGATACTTTGTAAACTACTCAGCCTGTAAAAATATAGGAGATGATACCATGAGCAACTAGAGAAATGTCAGCATGTATTGAAAATTGTGACAGACTTTTAATCCAGGCTCTGTAACAAGCTTTGAGTAAGTATATTAATAGCCCCCAAATTCACAATCAAATCAATTATTACTTGATGAAAATTTAGACTTCACCTTGACCTTTGGCCAGATTGGTGACTCTTTTACCACCCAATAAAGGTAGGTGTGATAGCAAAAATCTCACTGGCCAATTAGCACTCAAAGTTAATAGCCCCCAAATTCACAATCAAATCAATTATTACTTGATGAAAATTTAGACTTCACCTTGACCTTTGGCCAGATTGGTGACTCTTTTACCACCCAATAAAGGTAGGTGTGATAGCAAAAATCTCACTGGCCAATTAGCACTCAAAGTTTTTAGCTCTGAGGTTGGCATGCCTTTCTTAAAGGGCCAGATAATATTTTAGACTTTGTGAGCCATATGGTCTCTGCTGCAATGACAATGTGTAAATGAACGACTATGGCTGTATTCCAGTAAAAATTTATGCACACTGAAATTTGAATTTTTTGTAATTTTCATATGTCCTGAAACATTATTCTTCTTCTGATTTTTTCCAAGTATTTAAAAGGTCCAAACCATTTTTAGCTCATGGGCTGTACAAAACCAGGTGGCAGGCAGGATTTGGCTCATGGACTATAGATTGCCAACCCCCAGTTGAGCTCAGAATGCTGCCAAACCATGAACTTTATGAAGGGGAGATGAAAATGACATTACCTGATCCAGTAATTTGCACACTCATAAAAAAAGCTTACCCTACTTTGTATATAGACTCTAAAGTTTAGCCACTTTTTGTCTGTTTCAATGGATGGTCCCAAATTCTCAAAATCCACTTTTACCTTCAAAGTGACTTAAGCTTTGGGGGAGTTCCAGTATGGCTCAGCTGGTTAAGTATCTGGAGTTGTCACTGCTGTGGCTCTGGTCACTGCTGTGGCTCAGGTTTGATCCCTGACCCAGGAACTTCCAGGTGCTACAGGTATGGCGAAAAAGAAAGATTTAAGGTTTTTGAAAAAATATTGGAGTGATTATTTTTGGTTATGACTGGACATCTTCAAGGTGAGGCTACATCTTTGTTGAAGTCAGTGCAAGCTTAGCAGATCCCTATCTGAACCCAACATTTTCCTCCCAAAGTTAGTATGCTCCCTACCACCCCTATTTCATCAGCAGAACCCCATTACTAGTTAACCAGACTTGAATCTTTAGAGTCATTGTATAGTGAGCCTTTTGTAGGAGTGAGTCCTGTGCAGTGGACCTGCTTCCCAGGGCCCTGGAGATGGGTCACAACCCACATTTAGCCGAAAAAGTATTGCATCTCCTCAGCTACAGTGACTGGTTTAGGGCTGGACGGATGACCCAAAGAAACACTCATACTCTTTCCTGGGACTTCCATTAGCATTATCAGGTTGAACTGAGTTTCTGTTACTTGCAACCCAAGGAATCCTGATTTAATGAATTGCCATTCAGTTTTTTTGACGCTCACCTCTTCTTCTCAGCACCTCCCCCCTCACTATCTAGTCCGTCACCGTGCCCTCTCGTTTGTGGGACATGTCTTTCCATTCTTTTCTTTTCTCTCTCTTGTTAGTTATTTCACCATCACCTCCTTCTATGTGTCACAGTGGCCTCCTTTTAATAAATATTTTTATTAATAAATATTTAATTAATTTTTTGACGGACAAGCCATATGTTACAATGGCAGCAGGACAGATTGGCAAGAGTACTGGGTTTAGAGTCAGTTAGAACCTGGGTGTGAATCCTATTCAGTCACTTACCAGGAAACTTACATGTTAGTTTCCCTGTTGGTACAGGGAGCATTACCTCAGAGGGTGGATGTGAGAATTAAAGGAAAATAACATATGTGAATCAAAGAGTACAGCTACTACACAGGCATCCAACATATGCCAGTTCCTATTGGGTGAAAAACTCTGTGAGAGCTCAGCTGGCATCCCTGGAGAGTATTCACATGTCCTTCCACAGGCCTTGCTCCCCTTCCAGTTGTCTTGCTCATTACTTGTCTTCCTGCCAAGGTCATCTCTTCGTGCAGCCACAGTGCTCATGAACCTCCTAAGGCCTCTAGTAGCTCCACAGTCCCTCTTCAGTCCTCACGCAGTCTGACCTCCCTTTTTGCACCGAGTGACCTGTTCATCTGTCTGCCAGAAGGTGAAAGCCCTAAGGCTGGTAAACGCGAGTTTGAGCTATTTGCCTTCACTCAGTCTTAAGGCTTTCTGTTCTTCCTCTTTCTCCTCCTCCTTCTCAGAACCTTCACAGAACCTGTTCTCTCATCTAGGCATGCTCTCCATGTGTGTCTTGTCTGCTGGCTGCCAGGAAGATGTTTTGTACTTCGAAGAAAATTGCCCACCTGTGTGTCTTTGTCTTCCCTCGCAGTCTCTGTCAGATCATAACATACCTCAGAAGGTGGGGAAAAGTACCATCTTTTTAATTTCAATGTGATTTTAGAAAGAAAGGGAAAAAAAAAGGAGGAGGGAGTAAGGAAGACGGGAAGGGAAGGAGGAGGAAGAAGACTGATGTAACTTTCTATCTCAGTAAATATAATTTTGCTAATTGCTGATGGCACTTTTTTTTTTTTTTCTGCTTTTTAGGGCTGTACCTGGGCTTATGGAGGCTCCCAGGCTAGGGGTCCAGTCGGAGCTATAGCTGCCGGCCTATGCCACAGCCTCAGCAACTCCAGATCCGAGCCACGTCTGTGACCTGCACCATAGCTCACGGCAACGTTGGATCCTTAACCCACTGAGGGAGGCCAGGGATCGAACCCGCAACCTCATGGTTCCTAGTTGGATTTGTTTCTGCTGCACCATGATGGGAACTCTGGAACTAAATATTAAAGGCGTCAATATTTGGAGTTTTCTTTTAATGCTCAGATTTCTTTAGTGATACTAAATATATGTTTGGGGACTCACATATCTTTTTCAATATAACCACCAGGAGGCCAGCATTTACGTATACTCATAAATGTGTAGTTTAAGCTTGTATGTCTCTGTGTTTACTGTCCAGCTCAGCCTCCCTTTTGACCATTGGCTTCAGTTACAAGTGACTCCTCGGTAACAGCTGGTTTGCATACTTGGGTAATAGACTCCCCATTGGCTGTGTGTTTGGAGTCTCCCAGCCTTTTCCTAACAGAGCCGTGCTTGCTGCATGTGGCTGGGCTGAGAACACTGGTGAAGCTCACTCAGGTTTCTAAAATGTTTGAGTTAATTATGGATGGATCTAGATTGGTTGAATATACTTTGAGGTCCATTTTTTTTATGGAGGAGGGATGAGAGGGGGCGGGTGGTTGGGTTCCAGTGTGACATTTTTGGTAACTGATCTGAGATCAAAGATCAAAAATTGTTGGGGTTCGCATTGTGGCTCAGCAGGCTACGACCTCGACTAGAATCCATGAGGATGTGGGTTCAATCCCTGTCCTCACTCGGTGGGTTAAGGACCCAGTGTGGCCATGAGCTATGGTGTAGGTCACAGGCGCAGCTCAGATCCCACGTTGCTGTGGCTGTGGCTGTGGCTGTGGCTGGCAGCTGTAGCTCTGATTTGGCCCCTAGCCTGGGAATTTCCATATGCTGTGGGTACGGCCCTAAAAAGACAAAAAAAAAAGAAAAATTGTTATGAGCTAGCATAGAGAAATTTTTGTTTTGTTTGGGGTCTCTTGAAGGTGTTCTCTTCCCCTGCCCCACCTCAGTCACAGATAAGTTAAATAGAAGTTTGTTTAGGGAAAAAAATAAGTGCAACTTAGCGAATCATAATTCACAGCAAAGCTGGGAGGGGTGTAAGAAAAGTAACGAAAGAATGAATAGATTGGCAGCTGCAGAAATCATCCTGTGTCTGAAATAGTCAGCTTAAAGCCAGCAGAAGGTAACCCTCCTTCTCCCTCTGCAGATCTTAATGAGCTTGCTGTGGCCCTAGAGTCTGGGAAGACATGTGATTTGCCTCCTTCAGTAACGAAAATAATACGTATCCTCATATTAAACCAGTTTTTATTGAGAATCCATTGGGTGTTGATGCTGTTTCCTAGCTGAGTAACCTTGGACAAATTAAACACCCGGTACCTCAATATTCCCATCTGTAAAATGGGCTTAATAAAAAGCGCCTATTTATAAGGCCACTACTAGGATTAAATTAAAGGAGTTATTAGTTCTAAAGAATTTAGAACAGTACCTGTCACATAATAAATGCTGCATAGTCATTTATAAACTTTTTTGAAGTGTCAGGAAAGTAGTTTCTTGCCATTGGTTCATGGGGAAAAGAAGTCCCCAAAAGACTGTGACATTGTTTCTTCTCATATCCTTTCAGCAACCATAAAAACAGTTTGTCAATGTCATATCTTAAAATCTGTGAAAAGGCCCACTCTGAGAGAATGTGCAAAAAAAGAGGCAACACTTTCCCTTGCCATAGCACCCTCTTTCCCCTGCCAACTTGCCTTATGGGAGTGGGAACAGGCAATCAGATAGTGAAAATTTGGGGCATTAAAAAATAGCATGAAAGGAAGCTCCTGCTGTGATGCAGTGGGTTAAGGACCCGGCATTGTCTCTGGTGACACGGTTTCAATCCCTGGCCTGGCACAGTGATGATCCCGCCTTGCCACGGCTGTGGTATAGATCACAGCTGCTGCTCGGACCTCAGTCCCTGGCCTGGAAACTTGCATATGCTGCAGGTGCAGCTCAAAACAAAACAAAACAAAAGACATGAGAAATAGATCCCTCTGCAAGTCTGCAGTCTGCTTTCAAGAGCTCTAAACTCCTCTTAGGCAGGACAGTTTTTAATAGTGATTTTGACTTTATTTATCCTTCATCGACAGTAATAGTAGCTGGCACTTCAAAGCGCTTTCATCTGCTTTGTGCCACTTGATCACTGAGACCAGCCTTTGAGGGCAGCTTATTCTCTTCTGAGGGAAGAGTAACTAACTGAGAGCTCAGGAGACTTGCTCAGAACCATTTAGGTAAAAGGTGACAAAACCAGGACTCAAATTCAGGTCTTCTGACCAAAATATCTTCTTGAAAGATCTTGTTTGTGCAGGTGATACTTAGTGATATTTGTCGAAGTGGATTGAATCAGACTGAGTTGAATTGGCTGGAACTGAGTTTTAAAGGAGGAAA
>PVHT020003426.1:2278987-2296251 GCA_004024745.2 Catagonus wagneri | reverse complement strand
AACTGACAGAACACTATAAACCAGCTATAATGAAAAAATTATTATAAAAAAATAGATGCGGAGTTCCCGTCGTGGCGCAGTGGTTAACGAATCCGACTAGGAACCATGAGGTTGCGGGTTCGATCCCTGCCCTTGCTCAGTGGGTTAACGATCCAGCGTTGCCGTGAGCTGTGGTGTAGGTTGCAGACGCGGCTCGGATCCTGCGTTGCTGTGGCTGCGGCGCAGGCCAGTGACCACAGCTCCGATTAGACCCCTAGCCTGGGAACCTCCACATGCCGCAGGTGCGGCCATAAAATGACAAAAGGCAAAAAAAAAAAAAAAAAAAAGAAAGTGTCATCTAAGAAAGGTTGAAACAAAATGCTGCAATGAGAAGACAAAAATCAGAAGCTCAGATTCCTGGCCCGTTTTGGCTGTCCCCACCTGCCATGTCCCATCTTGAGAATTAGCCCCTTGGAGCAGCCTCAGAAATGGAGCAGTAACACCTCCTCTCAGCCTGGACCCTCTAAGCTCATGGCAGTCTGTCTGGAAGCCCACTTGTTTTCAGTGTCAGGAGCGTGTCACCGAGTTAAGAAATGGTTCGGACCTGAGGGTAGATCCTTTCTCTTCAGACCTGGGACTGAGCTGTGACCATTCCCTCTAGTTACACGAACTACCAATGATCCCCCTTCAAAAGGCTGCAGCTAGTCATGCTTTGTAAACTGCCTTACAATGAGATGAGCTTACATTTTCAGGTGAAAGAGTTCATTTTGATGATTTCAGTACCTTCGTGATTTCTGACTTTTTTGTCGCATTGGTCTGGCATTGGTGGTAGGACTGAATTTTACTTTCAGAACTTGGCTTTGGTGTCGTTAAATTACTTGGTTATAGATAAAGGAGTATATCCATGTAATTCATCAAAAGAGTAAAATAAAAGAATCGGAATACGTGGGACCTCTCAGGATCTTTCCAACCCTAACATTCAGTGTCTTTGTGATTCTGAGTCTGGCAATATTGCTGTGGTTCAAGGGCAGAGAGCAGTAGAAATGTAAGAACTGAAGCAGAATCCTAAATTAAATTACATTATTGAATTTGTAGGGATCTGTTAGGGAATTCCACATGTCAATGTTATTGTGTTTTACATCACTGGAAACTGTGTTTAATTAAGTATAAAAGACGTTCACCATTCACCGTAGCAGTCTTTATAAAATTAGTAAAACAAACAAGCAAAGAAAAAAACCAAAAAACATTCAGAATTTTCCATCCAGGGGAATTCTTTCAGTTGGCAGTCTATACAACCCTTAAAATTGATGGTTATGGAAATTATGTAATCCCATGTTATGAAAACATGGGGAAACATGGGAAATGCTTTTGATATAATGCTGGGGGAAAGCAAGATATACAGATGTATGTTTGCTGATTATAACTATGGAAAATACTGAAAAGAGAAATTAAGCGATACACAGAAAAATATAGAAAAAATATTTCTATTACATAGTGGTAGTATTTTTACAGTAAACACCAAGTTTCTAAATGAAATAGAACAGAACAAAACCAAATAAATACTTGGAAATCAATATAAATCTCTCCATAAACTCCACCACTTCTCATTGCAATGAAATTCCAAGTAATTACTTTATATGATTTATTCAGCATCTGTCATTTTAAGAATCGGATAATGTTCGGTTACACAGCAAAGAATAATTAGCAATATAATTAATCAAATTGCTGTTTATATTTCTGTGTCAAAGTTAATGATTTTCATTTTCTTGTTTTATGGGAGGGGTTCTCCTTTTATTAAATCCAATAACAAACACAAGTAATTCACACGCATTTCACATGTTTAAATTGTACAAACTTAGTATCACAGCTGAAACCCAGTCACCACTCTTACTTACACCTGGAAAAATGGCATAGCGTTTCTACATAAATTTAACTAACGGGACTATTTTCAGAACTCCCATTCATTCAGCCAGCTATCCTGGGTTGGGGACAGTTGTCATTGCATATACACCACCTGGACTAATCTGACAGTCATAAAATTTCATCCTTGCCTGTTCTTCCTTCCTCTCCCCTGCCCCTGCTCCCACCCTGCCCACCACCACACACACACACGCAAGGATGAGACCTTTTAGCATCTTCTGGGCAGTCACAGAAATACTTGATTCAGACTGACTCATCCATTGAACTCGGGAGGGTTGGATAATCATTTGTCTCTCCCCCCACGCATATGAAATCACATCAGGAATCTCAAGACAGACCGTTATTTCAGCTGTTGTGGCTGCGGTTGTTGTTTTGTAGCTGACATAAATATCATAGCACCCAGGGTAACAGGGAACTTTTCAGTGATCATTTTGTTGTTATGCCTAGACCTTCAGTCTGTCTATCAAACCTCTGTAGATAAATAAAATATATGTTGGTATTTCCAAGTAAGCAGACCGTTGCAGCTCTGTGTTTCGTTGTGGCAGATCTAGAGGGGGAGTTGAGACGCTCGTAGTTTTCCCGTTGTGTGAAACCATTCTTGGCTGTAATGTCTCTCCAAGGAGCTGCTCTAATTAATGTAAAACACTCTGGATACTACTTAATAAATACTAAGCTCCCTCTAAGTGGCACAAAATTAAGATCCTTTATTGAACAGATTTCTATATGCTGCTATGTGCTGGAATCATCGGGTCCAAGGCATTGTATTTCAGAAAGGAGGGGAGAGAAACCTGGAGCAAAAGCAGAATTTGGAAACACGTGTTTCTGCAAACCAACAGTTCCTTCTGCACTGTGTACCTTAGTAAACCCAGTCAACAGGGAACACTCTGAGGAAGAAATTAACTGTGTAAATAAAAATATACAGACTGCAAAGTATGAATCAGAATCACAATGTCTCCAAACACAACAGAGACTTAAAGAATGCTTTTTACCTATGAGCTTACTTAATCTGCTCTAATTAATGCTCTGAGTTTATTCCTTCAAAAGCTTGCAACTGATTTGACAAAAGTTCATTTGCAGACACAGGCAAAAGGAAACTGCCTCCAAAGAACCCTTTGTCTGTACAGTCTTGAAAACTTCTGGGAGGAAAATCTCCCTAGGAAGATTTTATTTAGCCAACTGCAATTTTTCATAGATAACTTCTGATTATCTTATTATTTTATTATTCTGATCAGTCTATTATTAGTTCTGGTGAGTTTGCTAGCTTATGGTTATAAAACAAGCAACTATTTCTCCCATATATATTTTGCATCTATAGGTCTGAGCTACACCTGCTGTCCCCAGCTCCAGAACCCCAGTCCTACAAATTAAATGAAGAATAGTGTCAAATATGATCTTGCAAATCTTAAAGCTAAAATGAAAAGTATTCAAGGTTTGCATGTACCTGGAAAAAGAACTAGGCAAATTAAAAAATACAATATAGAACCCTCCATGTACTTCCTCATTCAGATGAGATCTCATTTAGACTACAAGTTTAAGGAAAAACTGGATCATTCCTATGCAGTCACACCTCAAAAGCTGAGAAGCCAGCTGCTTTATTTTCCCCTGTCCTGCCTCTAGAAGCAGCTCTGTCAGTCTGTGTAAGCTAAGATGTTGGACACATACAGATCTGTGAAGTCCATCAAAACAAAAATATCGGCCATCGAAGATGCCCAGGATTATCTCAGTTACCACAGACATACATGTCTTGTTTTTACTCCCCCCAGCCCCCAAATCCAAAATGGGACATTAAAATGTAATAAGACTCTGACTTGGAAATTCTAACCAAACAGTGACAGTGCTCGGATAGGGCTGCTGTTAGAAAGCGGGGTGCACGTGTGCACGTGAGAGAGAGAGACAGAGAAAGAGAAGTGTATTGAGCAGGTGAGGCTGAAAGCCCAGCTTTCAAATCTCTTGTGACACCAGTGACCGGATAATAGTTGAAAGAAGAAAACTGAATGACCCAGATGTGATTCTGGTCTTTGAAAACCAGCTATTTATGTAATCCGCGCCAAACAGGGAGGTAAGAGGCTAGGAGGTGTGTGTGATATAATGATGTTGATATTGTTGTGGATAAAGATTTGCTTAAATCAAAGTTATTATCTCAGACCGGAGTGTCAGTTGACCACCAAGAGCTCCTTGAGAATCCTGAGGCCCACAGAGCCACCCCCACTCACTTTCTTCCCCTCCCCCATTTGTCAGAAGCCGGAGGATGCCTGCTGCATCTTGCACTGTAGTGCAAACAGATCCCCGCAAAGAGAGAGGAAGATAAAATGAATTTAAATTCCAAAGGGGTTCCAGTGCCGGTTTCCTAGTCCCCGAGTCAGCAATGTGTTTGTGAAAATTCAGCCTTTTTGTCTCCCAGTAAAAAGGAGCTAAATCTACATCGGTGGCCCAGTCTCGGGTTGCTATTCTTTGCATTTTCTATTCGAGTGAATGAGAGTGAATGAAGTGGCCGGGACCCTCCATTTGATCTACTCAATTGCATAAAGTGACAGAATTCTAATATATTTGTTTAATGCTCTTCAATGGGCTTTCACTTTTTTTGCTTGCAAATGAAGCATCCATGGGCAAAGTTTCATCCCCCTTTAACACTGGGACATATTTCATAACTCAGGCCGTGGTTTGAAGTGATCTTGAGAGGAGTTTTAGACTCAAAAAGTGGGAAATAAAGAAACAGATGTGAAGTTATTGTAAATTCCTAGAGTGGGCTCCGGGGCTATTGTGCCCCCACGGCGGGCGGTCCAGGGGCTGTGCCTTTCATGCTGTAATTGAAACATATTAATTAGATAATTTGTTGTTAGTTTAAACGAAACAAATGCATCCCCTTTGAGGCTTCACAGCCGGTGGGTTGGATTGTTTTTGTTTTGTTTTTGTTTGGGTGTACTCTGTGCGTACTTGGCTTTAGAAGAAAAAAATTAATTGACATTTATATTAAGAATTGGAGAACGGATCCTGATCCTTGCCGTTTCTTAAAAGGATATCTTTTACAAAGGGGGTTTGCATTTGTAAAAGTGTTAACACTCCCTCAACATCCTCCCCTCCCCAACCTTGCAGGAACTAATGTAAAACCCTAGAAGCACTTCATTGGGTTCTTTCTCCCTCTCACCTGCCAACTTCATCCCACTTGAGCACCTGGCCAGATTTTTGCTTCCAAGATGCTCTATGTTCTCATCTCTTTTAAAGGACTTAAACTCGCTGCTGGAATATTTAAGCCATTCCAAGGATCACTTATTAGCACTGCTCCCGCCCGTCTTCTGACTTCTCAAAACCTCCAGCTCAGGCAGCAGGAACAGTGAGAAGTTCTTGCAGTTTCTCTCGTCCATCCTACATTTCCCCAAATCACAGAGAAAGCCACTTGAAAACACAGCTGAGCCCAGAAGCATGTTAAAAACCACCAGTAGCAGAATAGGCAAGTTTCCAAATGACAAACCTAAATTAAAAAAAAAAAAATCAACACTGCCCAAATTTGCAAAATAGAAAATAATATCACTTATGTCTATTCTCAGGATGAGATCCCGAACATACACCTCACTGTGTAGTGTCATCGCTCCCAGTTTTATTTTAAAGCTGTGTGTATTGATTTTGGACTTGAGCCAGGTGAAAAGATTTAACATGACAAAGAGAGCCATCGAAGGTATCCTGGTTATAAACTTCCTTATTTGTGGGGTACTTCAGCTAAAATGGGTGCAAGTCTCAAAGCTGGGGATGGAGTCGGGTGGAGGCAGGTGTGTTTGGGCTGCCTTTGGATTTCTGATCAAGGTCAAAATATCATCAATGGATTTTTTACTTTACTCATTCAACTTTGTCTGAGAAAAGATGCCTGCACTGGTGAAAGGAGGGCTCACAATACCCAAGTTATTTCATTCTTTGCAATACACCATGACGAACTTACCAGCTGAAAAGCACATTTTCAAATACTGAGTTGAAATCACTCTTTTGCTAAAAATAAAAAATGGGATCTGCATCTTATTTACTTCCTCTTATTAAATGTGTGTATGTGCACATCACTTATCTCTAAATTCTACTACTTAGTATAGGAAGAAATATTACCTATCTGAGTTTATAAATAAAATGTTTGAGGCCCGTGTTAGCCCTTTATACTTCCTTCATTCATAGTGCAAATTCAATGTTAGTGAATTTGAGGAGGTTAGGATATTCCAGAGATGGGCTTTCATTTTGTTTTGTAGGACGTAATAAAAATGTATTTCATTTTTTAAAATGCAGATGATTTCTGGTTGAGAACAAAGTTTCAAGAGTTTCCTGGCCCAGGGTGGATAAGTTTTCCAGGCTTTCTTTAGCTGATGGTGTTGATATAATTGTGAATTGGGCTTGATGAATGAGTTTAGTTGTCCCCTGTCTGATGAGCTTTAGTGGCTTCATGCATTTTAATCAGTCCATGATTCATTTATTTTCCACTTTTTTTTTTTTTTTGGGCTGTGTGTGGGATCCTTCCTTAAAAAGAAAAAAAGGTCACAACAGGATTAATTACCCTTTGCATTAATCCTAAAATTTTTTTCAAATAACTCTCTAAACATATAAGGGTCACAGGTGGTAAGGGTTCTCCCCGCCTCGTGGAGTATAGGAATCATGATTCCTGCATAGATTTCTCTGTGTGGCACAAGGGTCTCTTGTTTAATCATTTACACAGTAAAGTGTTAATCACCATTTAAGTTCTTTGTCTTGTAGCTTCCTTAGTTGAATACACACCTCACTCTGGAAATATTGTGACCCCCTTTGATAAGTTTCAGTTGGCCTTGAGCCATACATTCTTGGCAAATTTTAATTCTCTGCCAAAATCTGGAGAAAAGCAAATATTTAAAGTCAGGCCTTTCATTCACTTCTTTAAAATAAATGCACCCCTCAGAATTTGCCCAGATGGAATACAGAGAAATCTGTTCAATTCAAAGTGAACAGGTTTCTTGACAGGCAAGGTGAACTTTTTGGTAACATCTGAAAAAGAAAATTTCAACAACTGCAAAACTTTAAAGGAGCAAGGAAATGAGTGTTCACTCCAAGTAAGATGCATCAGAATATAAATACTGAGTTAGCAAGTTTGCTTTTATGTTTTTTTCTAATCTCCGCATCACCTCTACCTGATTTCTACAGAAGCCCTACATTTATCAAAGTGCTGTATCTTTTGTAAAAATTTATATTTCGAGAGACAAAATACATACAAAGTACTATTTTTTCACTGTTTTTCTTTCAGCACTACAGCTGTGCACCTGATCTATACTAGCAATAGTTTGTTTCATCTTTCTGTGCAAATGTCTCAGAAGTCCATCTGAATAATTTCTCCCTACTCTGCAAGTACAGAAGAGGAGGTTTGTTTTAAAAATAAGATATGAAGGAAACAAACTACTCAGAACAGTATATGTCAGAAAGCAGGCTTAGAGAAGCACTACATCTATCTTTGGTAAAGTTGTTGTTGATAGCAACTCTTCAAAAACACACGCAACTAAAATTTGAATTTACATATTTTAATGAGAAAATATTATTTGGACTAGGTTCATAATTTAATGTAGACACCTCTTTAAAATTCTTTGTCTTAAAACAGGCATGCTGGGAACGAGAACATCAATATTTAAAATGCCATGCTAGTTCTGTACAGGGAGGGAGAAAAAAAAGGTAAAAATTGTACAGCTGTGTTGACACTAAAACTTTTTTTTTTTTTTAACTTAAGCAGGTCACACCAGAACAACAGTTCGTTTTCCAGCAAATTACCTAAGACTCTAAAGGAATATAGCAAACAAAAGTGCATTTTACACAGTATGTAATCATTCCTATTCACAAGCATTTACATCTCTTTTGCAGCCCTTTAGCTTCTAGGAAAAGTTCTTGTAGCAGATAGAAAGCCATGTCCATGGGAGACCTATGCAGTAACACCTCCTTCGTGTTACCAGTCAGCTTATCTGAGTTCTTCTAGGGTTGCCCTTGATGCTTTCTTAATTTGGATTTATTTCATTTTCATTTTCTTTTTTTTCCCCTTCCAACAATAAAATAAATAGCTAAAAAGGTCTCTAAATAATCGGAAAGTTAACATCACAATTAACTTTCCCATCCCCCCCTTCCCTCCCCTAAACCTGGCCAGAAATGCAGAGTAAACATTCACATTACAACAGGTACTTGTAAAGTGGGCTTTGCCCACTCGCCCCGCGAAGCAATACAGATTCAAGTTCACTGTTTACATTTTACCGGGCGCTTTGTAAACATACAAGGTTACTTTTAGTTTTGTTTTGCTTGTGTTGAGGACAAACGTCCCCTTCCCAGGTTGGTAGCCTCTGCCGCAAACCCCCAGCGCCAGGAGCCTCTGGCAGGGAACGAAACCCAAAACCACCACAACAAACTCCGCGGAGGCCGGGGAGGGAGGCAGGGCCGCTACTCCGGGAAGCCGTGGTCCGCCCAGCCCCTGCCGGAAGGGCGGAGGCGAGTAGAGTAGGAAGATTAGTGGTCCCGTTTCGCGGCAGATTTCCTGGAGGTAAACAGAGATCCGGCCCTCCGCTGTGCGGCTGCAGCCCTCGGAACATCTGTCCGAGGAAACCTCTGAGGTGCTTTCTGTGGGCTTGTTTTCCAGCCCCGCGGATCGGAGCCAAACGAAGACGCGCGCCTCTCTAAGACGACAGGAGGCAGGATTTCCCCTGCCTCTTCAGTGGGAGGGGGTTTCGGGGGCCCCGGGAAAGAGACGTCGTGGCTCAGGTGCCCCCACCCCCGTTTTCCCCTCTTGGGGGTGAGGATGACTCCCACGCGCCTCCAGGCCTGTCTGCAAGTTTGTGTTTTGTCTCCTGGGTCCAAAACAAAGTTCTCTAGGGGGAGAGAGGGTTCGCTGAAGGTGAAGCGGAGTAGTTACGGGTGGCGGTCCCAGGTCAGGGAGGACAGGACGGGAGCCGGGCAGGGCAAGTGAGCTGGCGGGGAGGGGAACAAGAGGGGCGCCAGCCCCTGCCGGTCAGTGCACCGCCACTGAGTGCAAGGCGGTGGCCGGACTGGTGAGTGTTTCGCTGGGAGTGGCGGGGCTGCTTTGGCTAGTGGCTGTTTGAGAGGACGTGGGGCTGAGCGAGGGCGGAGAGTTCGAGAGCAAGGTGGGGATGGGCGCAGGCAGCGCGGGGAGCGCGGGCACTGCGGCCGGCGTAGGCTTGATGGGCACGGGGATGGCGGGCAGTGTCTGGCCCGCTGCGTGGCACAGAGGCTTCAAGGGCACGCCGTAGGCGCTGTAATCGCCACTAGCCATGGAAATGGGGGTGGCCGAATCGATCATGCCTGCGGAGCCGTACACGTGTGGCCAGCCAGTGCCCAGCGAGCTGCCCATGGTAGTCAACTGGTTGGGGAGCGGGTAGGCGGCAGGCACGGGCTGCATGGCGGAGAAGGCCAGCCCCCCAGGCATTTTGTACTCGCGCGCTATAATATTCTCGATGGCAAAGGGGTGCTTGAAGCCCGAGGGCTGCGCCACGCCGCCCAGGTTGTAGGCGGCGGCAGCGGGCATCTGTGGCAGGTGCGTTCCGGAGGCAGCGAGCGCGCTGAGGCGCAGTTTGGCCTGCTGCTGCAGGTACTGCGCAGCGTCGGCGGGCTTGCTGGGCGCCAGGTGGTCCGACTTGAGCACCTTGAAGCGCTTGCGGCGCCTCAGGAAACTGCCGTTCTCGAACATGTCCCCGCAGCTGGGGTGCAGCGCCCAGAAGCTGCCCTTCCCGGGCTGGTCTGGCCGCCGCGGGATCTTGATGAAGCAGTCGTTGAAGGAGAGGTTGTGGCGCAGGCTGTTCTGCCAGCGCTGCGTGTTCTCCCGGTAGTAGGGGAAGCGGTCCATGATGAACTTATAGATTTCGCTCAGTGGCAGCATCTTCTCAGGCGAGCTCTGGATGGCCATGGCGGTCAGCGAGATGTACGAGTAGGGAGGCTTCTGGTCGCTGTACGTGTTGCGGCCCGGCCGAGGCATCTTCTTGTTTGCCCCCTTCTAGCCCTGGGTCCGCGCGAGCTTGCTTGGATCTAGGAAGGGGGGTTATAGTGGGGGAGGAGGACGTGGATGCACAGATACAGCGAAGTCAGTTAGGCTGAGTACAGGCTTCGGGGGTGGCGAGTAGGGGCTTCAGCGCTGGATCAGCCAGCGCCTGAGCTCTTTAGCCAGCAACTTTGAGTGTCGAGTGGGGCGCGGCCAGGGGGCGCGGGAAGGGAAGCCGGAGAGCCGCGCAAGGGTGGTCTGGTATTAAGCCCGAACCTGAAGCGGGGATGGGGCCCAGGGATGCAACCGAGAGTGGCTCACCTTAAAGTTTCCCCAAGTTGTGCGTCTGCATCCGGGATGGCGCTGTTGTTGGCGAGTCCTTCCCGGCGTACAGCCGGGGCGTCGTGTCCCGGCTTGGCTGGGCTCCGCACGTCTCTGAGCGCCACAGCTCAGCCCCGCAGCGCCCTGCGCCGCCTGGTTCTCAGCGCTCTTGGCCGTTTGCTCCGTGGGCGGCCGAGATGGGCTGCAGAGTCCCGGCACGGACTGTGGCAGCGGCGGCCTCGGGGCTCCGGAGGGCGCTGCTGTGGGCTCCGCGGCTCCGCTTAGCTAGGTGGCTGCCTCCATGTCCTCCCTCGAACCATCTGATAGTTTTAAGCGGTGACAGGAGCAGAAAAGACCCCTGTAGCGGCGCTTCATTAATGTGCCACTTCTTAGCTATCATATGACAATCGCCTTGGGAGGAGGAGGAAGGGGGGGAGTGGGGGCTGCAGAGGGAGGGGACTGAGCGAGAGGGGAGAGCCTGGCCAGCTCTGATTTCTTTCACACCTATTTACATGGACACCTTGGCCAATAGGAATCACTTCCAGCTCAAGACTGAGCGAGGGGGAAGAGTCTCGGCCTCCGGAGGGGAGCAGGACGCGCTGGCCAGGGTGCACGGTGTGAAGGTATGAGGCGGCGGCAGCCGCGGATCAGGGATTCAGGCAACCGCTTACATTCACAGATCGAGCTGCTGCCCCGCAGATCTCGTTTGACATGGAAATGGCTTGGCTAGGCTATTTTGTTTCCTCTGCAATGTATCGGGTTTGTATTGTTAGTTAACTTCAGGCAAGGCTTTACCCCGAAGCAGACCCTTTTCCTGCGCTTGGCATTACCCGGGCTGGTTGCAAGGGTTATTGTAATGAAAATACACCCTTCCCCCAGTCCTCCAAGAGGTAGGTCAGAGTTTGATTTGACCTTCCTAGGCTGCTGTTTTAGCCCTGCACAGTGGGTATGTAGCTTTAAGTGACGAGGTTTTAAAATTCTTAACAAAAATACAATCGTACAGCCCCGTGCAATGGCCCATTTTGAGTGTATTGGCCAAATTAAAAACAATTTAAATACTGTATCTGGGCAAATAAACAAGGTCTTCACTTTTTCCAGGAATTTAGTTAGGTACAGGATGGAGGTTCTGGGGCTGTTTGGGAGGGGAGCATGCAGACCTGAGGAAAGCCTGTGTTTGCTTGACACACTTTATCAACCTCGAGGTCTCTCGCTTTCCTCAAATGGTTTGAAATTTAGGAGTTGCCTGGAAGTTTGCATTTTATAGCCGGAACTTTCTCTCCTCCAACCCCCTCTCTTTTTTGCATAGAAAGAAGTTATTTAGGGTTTAGAGAACCAAGCAAAAGCTGCCTGCGGGCCCCACAAAAGGCACAGTATCTTCTAGATTTGCAAATAACCAATGGGCTTTCTTTTTGTGGAGAGAAGAGAGGGCTGCGATGTGCCTGGGGTCACCCTGCCTGGTGTGGGTAGCTGGTTCCCTTCTATTTGGATTTGGTTTTAGTTCATCTCTAGAGGTTCAATGAATTATTATCATCATTATTATTATCGTCGTCATCATTACATTGTTTTGAAATAGTGAGTCAACCCTGCCTACATGCATGTAGTCTACAAGTGTACACGCTAGGCATTTCCACTGATTTCTGCACATTCTCCGACTTTTATGGTTTTTAAAAGAAATTCCTTCCTTCTACCGAGTTGTTACAGACTCAGTGCTTACGGCCCATACTGAATCATCTTCAGTCCGGAAATGTGAGAAAAAATTTTTTTTTTTTTTCAGGAAGAGGAGGAGGTGGTAGTGGTGGTGGGAGAGTTCTGGGTGTGAAGTTTTGACAGTTTTAGTAATATTACAGCATTATTAGTGGAGCTGTTTGGGGTTAGCATAAAAAGGATTTTTTAATGCACGCGTGTGCACACCCACGCGCACACCCACATGCATCATTAACCACAGTTTCGGAGGCGGTCAGTAACTCACCAAAACATAACTTAAACACGATGAATTTAGGAGATTAAACAATTTCATTAATATTGAAATGGCCCTCATGTCTGGGCTGCCTCGCTTGAGATGCAAGCGCACGTTTTTCAATATTAACAGAAGTGCTTGAAGAAAAGAATAATGTCACTTTCTTAATTCGGAAAAAATAACCAGGAGGAGGTGGTGGGTGGGAAGGGGTGGGGGAGGGACAGTGACCTGTCTCAGGGGCAAGGCTGGAGAAGAGCAGATAAACCCTGTGCAGATAAACCAGTTGGACCCGGGAGGAACCTCTGCTGAGCTTGGGCTGGAGGCAGCCCTACGTGCCGGAGCTACTTGCGCTTCAGCTTCTGATGAGGTGCGATGTTTGGGGGGTTACTTTACGTGGCCAGGTTAGGCTCAAGGGTCTTGAGATGGGAGGAGGTGGGGAGCTCGGGAGCTTGAAGGACCTCTGATGGGCTTGTGTTTCCCAGACAGCAAGGTGTTGGTCCATAGGTTTCCTGCTCTGGAAGGCAGCTGGCCTCTGGGGTACAAAACAGAAGGTATGGACGAGTCACGGGAGGAGAGGTACTAGCATCAAAACCCCAAAGATTTATAAAGTCTTCTTAGCAAATATGTACGTACCTACAGAAACAAAGTTTTAAGAGGGGTTAGATTCAGAATAAGGAACAGTTGGAGCATTACCCCTGTGACAACCAGGAAGATTCTTTTCTATCCTATGTGCCTGCACTCCTGCGTGTGGAGGGTGGGGGATGGGGAGAGAATGTTTTCTTGTTTTAACAATTGGCATTTTGTTGCCTTGCAAAGGGCCTTTGTATGGCTGTCGAAATCATTGCTCCGAGTAAACAGAAGATTAACTAAATTCTAAGTAGAAAGGTTTGGGTTAAAAAAAAATCCAAGTTGGAATAAATCTTTGTTTATCTCCCTGGGAAAGCTGTCACCACCAAGCTTGGGACCTGGAAGGATACAAGTAGGAATCTTCAAAGTTTGGCTAGGGTGAAGATGGGAGAAGAGGCACACTGCCCGTGCCTAGGGCAATTAAGGAAATTGACTCAAAAGCACAAGTTTACCCTGGATGGGACAAGGAGTTATGAGATGCACATTTAAAAAGTGTACTTTGCTGGAAAATTGTATCCTAGTTCCTACTGAAGATCTACAAAGCCCCAGGCAAGGGGGGAATTTGCATGCTATTTACTTCGTTTTAAGACTGGTATTATGAAGTAGGGAAGGGAAGGAGCACTTTCCAGAAATCTTGAAAAGTGCATCAGTCTATTGTATAGAACCCAAAGCAAACAGAAGCTTTGGGGAAGGGGCACATCCGACCCGGAGGCTTAAGGAGTTGTGGGGAAAACTATATAAAATACACTTAAGTCAATTATACCCATGTGCAAACCAAATGGAAATCTCTTTCGTGCAATAGCCATTCATCGCCAATGCGGAGCCCACCACCGACCACCTTTCTGCTTGGAGAGTTCGCAATAGCCTCTTTTCCCACAAGCTGGACCACACACGGCTAGAGATTTCGTAATAATTTATGCTAATTTCCCTCTATAAATCCACAATTCGCTTCAGTGGCACCCGGGCTGCCGAGGGAGTAAAAAGGAGACAGAGGGGTGACAAATACAATATTGATTTTGATTCCTTCTGTTGTCAAGCAGGTGTGTGTGTGTGTGTGTGTGTGTGTGTGTGTGTGTGCGCGCGCGCGCGCGCGCGCGCGAACAGCGGAGCTGGAGTCTGGGGGCGGGGGCTCTAGGAGAGGGAAACTATCTGGAGCCCAGGCCAGCCCCTCCATCCCCACTCTAGAAAGTAACGCGCCCTGGTTTGTTAATATTTACCGAACACCAATGGGAGGTGGAGGAAAGTACCAGGTGGCTTCCGAAGGTTTCCTAGGCGCCAAAAACAATATTAGAATCCCCGACTTGGAAAGTGAACTCCGAGCTGCTAGGGGCGCTTTGCGGAAGCCTTTCTTGGCGCCCTTCTCCACCTTTCTCTCTCAGAGTCCTCCCCGCTCTCCTCCAGTCTTTCCCCTCCCCCAGCCCCCCCCAACCCCCAGCCCGCATCTGAGTCTTTCCTAATGTACTCTTGTCCCTCGATTCTCTTCGCTTGATTTTTTCTCCCTCTCTGCTCCACTTTTTTTTCCAGCATCTCCACGAAATTGGCAGTGCAAAGTGCCAAGGGAAGAAAGTCTCCGGATGTTGCGGCATGCAAGTTAAGTTTGGGGGCCTCCTCTGGCCCAACCACACCTTTCTAAGCAGCTTCCCTCCCGCAGGTGCCCACGTTCCCTGCTCTTTCTGGGAACCTAGGCTAACGCACCATTGCTGCTTTGTCCCATTAGTCAGTCGTCACCAAATCTCCACTTTGGTAGCGTGAAACGAGTTAGCTTTCCTTTCAAAAGGATTTTGTTCCCCGGGGTATTCAGCACTAAAACAAACTCCCTCAGCCTGTCAGCGGTCAGTTTTTTTTTTTTTTTTTTTTTTTTTTACATCGTCGTCCTGCGTGTCCTGGAGACTGTCTGCCTTGGAATCTATGCGCCTGTACTGCCAGCACCCCCACATGGTACAGCCTGACTCTAAAGTTCTGGATCTGAGAACCAGAGGGACCCCCGCTTAGTAAGTTCTCTTGACCTGGGGCCACCGCACTTGGCAGGATCTTGTTGAGTCCTTGGACTCCAGAGACCTGCGCCCAGTTGGGCACGGCATCAGGGCAAACCTCCTGGCCACGGCTCTCCCACGCCTGCCCCGGGAGTTTGAGTCCACAGTGTCCAGCCCCTTAGACCTAGTCTGGGGGAAATAAAACTTCAAGGAAGATAGCTGGGGGAGGGGACACACTTGGCTCCAGTGCCCAACCAGCAGTGGCCAACTAGCACCCCCTCTTTGCCGGTGCTCCCTACAGCCACCCCCAGTATCAGGCAGCCGGAAGAGCAGACCTGTTTTTCCAACTAGTAGGAAAGAAAGCCTGCCAGGGAGCTTTGGAGCCATGTATTTCATTGGTTGGTGACTGGGCTGCCTGGGGTTTTGGACCTTAACTCCTATCAGGGAGGTTGCAAAGAAACTTCTGATGCGGAGTATATTACCTAAAATCAGTCATTCCCATACCCCCAATCTTGCTGCGTTCCAGGAGAAGCAAGAGCCTCTACCTCCTGCTCATTCTTCACTCTTATCCAAAGTGGAGGGTTCAAATTCAGAGGTGTCTCATCTTGAGTCCCCGCTGTCTGGCGGTGGGTAAGGCCTCTGGGTATGGCTGGGGCACCTGAAGTTAAAATCTGTATTTGCCTTGAGGTTGGGAGAAAGGAAGTGGCAACACTCCCCACATTTTAGAAATGTTTCCCAAGTAGCTACTACAATTTGGAGAGTGTGGAATGCTCAGTTTTCCCTCTATCTCAAGCAGGGAAACAAAACAAAACAGTCGCCAGAGCTAAGTGCTGGTCTGTTTGACATCCGTCCCCAAGAAATGCCAACCCCTACCCACAGTGAGCAGAGAATTTCAGTGCCCTTGAAAACAACTCTTGCCCACTCGCCATAATGCCCTCCCTTTGGAATCCGTTTGCTAAATACCATTTGGTCTTTGCTGGCAGTAGTTTGCTTTGAGATTTCAAAGCTTTAAAGCCTGAGTTTCCAAATCCAGTCCCTCCTTTGTACTAACAATTGCATAGCATTAAATTGGGCATTACCAAGCCTACATATGTATTTGTCTAAAAGTTATTTGCAAAAGGTCGATGGAAGGATTTTTGTTGTTGTTGCTCAGCCCTCCCCAGAAGTTTTGCCCTGCACTGTGTGAAATAGAAGAAGCAATTCAAATCTATTATTATTATTATTGGAGGAAATATTGCTAAAGCCACCTTGGTATTGAAGGGATTAACTTGCTTTTCTCCCAGCTCCTAACTCTGGGGTTAAGACAGCAGTAGATCAACTGTATAATGTGTGCACTGTTCGCTCATTTGTACAAGCAGAACAAAGGTTGGACTAAGCCAAATTGCATTGCACTTGTGAACCGAGGCCCGATGTGAAGTATCTTTTACAGCAGGGGGAATGAGAACAATTTCGTGTATGTCTAAAAGGGAATAACAAAGCCACTTTCTCGAGCATCTCAAAGTGAAGTAGCGAGGCGTGACATTCCCAGGGTGAGGAGGGACAAAAGCAGGGTCAGGGGGATGAAAAAGAGAATCAAACAGCCACTTTCACATGTCTGCCCTCAACTGCTGCACCTCTCCATAATAGGAAACAAATGTTGTAAAAGGGGGGATTGCTCCCATTCATTCAAAATAGCAAATGATAGCTAAACAACATTGTCAAAACTGAATCAACTTCTGTGCAGTACCACCCAGAAAAAGGTATTGTGTTTTGTTTAATAGCGGGGTGGAGCAAAGGGTCTTTTTTTTAAAGGGGGGAGGGGGGAATCACCCTATACTTTTCATATTAATTTTCTTTGTCAGGAATTACTTGTTTGCTCAGATTTTTTGGGGGGGGGAATCAGTACCTCTGGCTAGGCAGCTACTCCTGAAGTGTTCTTTGAGGGGAGAAATTGAGGAAAAGGAGAACCAGGAAGGTAATCTTTAGCTTTATGAAGTGTCACAAAGCTTCCAATAAATGGGAAAACTGTTTTAGCCTCCTTTGGATGTGTTATCCAGGAAGAAAAAATAAGGTATTAATTGCAGTAGAATATTAAGGTAGATCCTGTACAGTAGGCTAAATGTCCTTTGCTTAGAAATTGTAATAAAATCAATTCTGGTGTGTGTGTTGGAGTGGGAGGCGACTGCAGATCTCTGAAATGAAGGATATCCTGCATCCATAACATTTGTTGGTGCATTCGCTCGTTTTAATTTATTTTGAAACTTAATAACCTGTAGGTCTCCAGCCTGAAAAACCCTGCTTCTGCTTTGTTTGTTCAGAGAGAGGAGGAGAGCTTAACCCCGTGGACGTGTGCTGTATGTGTTTTCTTAATGGCAGAAGCAGGCTTCGCTGAAGACCAACAGCCTTTAGATATAATAACTCGCTGTGTTCTTGGGATGGCTGAAACTATTTGATTTCTGTCTCTCTCTTCCCCTCCCTCTCCTTCTCTCTCCTCTTGCCCCCCCCCCCCCCCCCCCTTTAGTGGATTTTTTTTTTTTTTGTCTCC
>PVHT020003426.1:2244711-2277987 GCA_004024745.2 Catagonus wagneri | reverse complement strand
TTTAGTGGATTTTTTTTTTTTTTTTGTCTCCATTCGGCCCCCGCTGAGCTGCCACCCACAAAGCGGGTTTGAAAAAGAAAGAATGCAAAGAAAGAAAGCGGCTGATCCTTACTGGCCTCCCCCAGCAAAGAATGGCTGGGAGGCGGGGCCTGGCGGGCCCGCGGCGCAGCCTGGCTCTCGCCTCCCCTGGGCGGCGGCGGCGGGGTCCTTACGTTCCGGTGGGTCTCACCTGGGACCAGGGCTTCACTCTTTAGGTCCTAGTGACACCCAGCGTAGGATGTCAACCCCCTGCCGAGCCCACTTCTCCACGGAGCTGACTCTGCTCAGTCTTAGGTGGGTCTCTGAGTACAGACAAGCGTAGGGGAGACCAGGTTGCCCCGAGGGTTTACCCACGTAGTGGAAGTGAATCCACTGCCCTCTGCGTCCCTGTTTCTCTATCTCCTTCCCTCTTTCTTCTCCCTCTCTACCCCATCCCCCCTTTTTCAGAGTCTGGTTTTAATTTCCGCAAATTAGGGACACCAGGTTTTAGGTCTGCTGAAAAACTAGCTGCCTTCCCAGCAGTGCAGTGTCCGGGATCAGCGGTGTATTTCCTTGTGTCCCCAGCCGGCCCAGCCAAAAGAAAGCAAGGAAAGGGAACACGCGAACACCCTCGCGCCCACCCCGTCGCCCGCACACCTCTGCAGTGGGTGGTTGGCCACTGTAAGAGAGTGATTCCAGAGAATGCGATAAATCATTAACTCCACGGTTCATAGATGGCATCAGTGTAGTTTTTCCGGAGGCTTTGGCACTTACAACTGTGGCTGACATTGTTCCTACGACCACCGACCCCACCCGCCAACAATAGTGACCCTCGTAAACAACCCTTCACATTCCCCATATTTATTACATTTTTTATTAGCGAAGAGCTTTTGAAATATATTTATGTATAAATATTTATATATTTAAAATAAACATTAAATCTGTACTGCTGTTTCTCCCTTAAAGTGCCTCCCCCTCTCCATCTCTTGAGTAAATCCAGAATCATGGAGGCTTTAATTCCAAAAGGGTTGATCCAGCAGGTGATTTCGAGTGATAACCATTTGTGTATGGTGGCTACAGCGGTTTGATTGGTGGTCTTGATGGCTTCTCTTAACTAAGGTAGGCTGCCTTTTCTTACCACGCAGGCGGTAAAGAAAGCCTCTCACCTCTCACTTTACTGGTCCCCCTCCAGAAAGTGATTTGGGTTCAGTCTTTGACTCTCTTGAATACCGGGAGTTTGGGGAATCTATTGGTCTTTCCGTCTGTTCTTCCTCCTTTCACTTATTTTTCTTTAATTATAAAAGAAAAAACACCCACAAAATAAACCTACACACAAACGGGGTAAAATAGATGGACATAGAAAATGAGTCAGATTCTTCCTATTTTACACATCTGTTTCCGAAAGCACAGAGGGAGCCGCGGGCATCATAGGTTCCCCAGATCATGGGTAATTATTAGCAACTTAGGTTTCCTTCGCGTCCGGATCCCCGCGACCTGTTGATGTCTCGGAGTCGCGGAGCGCAAAGCTCTGCGTCAAAGTTGGTTATGTAAACTGCTTGTGTATTTCGTATTATCATCGCGCTGTCTGGAGGCAATGTAGATTTTCTAAAGATCTAATGAATAAACAACCAGCAACTGCTGGCGGTGTAATTTACATTGTTAATGCCTACATGTGTATAATAAATATGCATTTGTATGTCTTCAAATAAACTCGTTTTAGTTTCTAACCTGTGGTGATTTTTTTTTTTTTTTCAAAAAGAAGGCGGGTGGCGAGAACTAGAGTTTATTTAACTTGCGTGGCTCTGGTGAAAATGGCTCTGCTGTGAAGCTCGGATTAGGGGTTTGATAAGGGTCCGCAGGCCCGTTGTCCCTCCTACCCTCTCAAGAAAGCTGGCTGGGATGTGCCCCCCACCCCCCACCCCAGTGGACCCGACAGAGAAAGAAAAAAGCTTAAAGGAACGAAGCCGCGCGGTGTGGGGACGGCGGCTCTTCCTGTGGAAATAGGAGCCGGGGAGAGGACAGCATCCCAGGTTTCAGGTATTCTCCCCCAGCTAATGCTCTCCCCCAAAGACAAGTGCCAGCTACTTCTCTTAGATCGCAGCTGGAGTTGGGAGAGTTGGGGCTGCTTCGGCTAAGACAACCTCTGGGAAAAGTTTGCCGGGAATTGTACGACCTGCAGCCTTCCCCTATTTCGCATTTCGGACCAGCCTGGGGGAACAGAGAGCAGGGTAGTAAGAGGGCGCTGGTCCAGATCGGGGTGCTTGCTACACGCTGCCCCATCAGCCACTTCCTCCGGTAGGGCAGGAACAGGGACGCTCTTGGGAGCCACGGCCTCCGAGCCGCAGGGTTTGGACCCAGCATAGCTAGTGTGTTCAGAAGCCCAACGCCCTCCCAGCTCGTCCCACGCCGCTTATTTCGGGCTAGACGCCGACGTTTGATATCTCTCCTTTCCACCAACCAGGTGCCACTTTCTTAGCGCGCTCGAAGGCAAATGTCTCATCTTTTCCCGTCCTAGATCTGGAATACATTATTTTAATTAAGTCTATGGCGATTTACTTTCCTCTGAGATCTATTCCACGGTGCAATTAGGAACGTATTGGTGCTAGCTCATATGAATATTCAGGAGCGTGTCAATTAATTAGCAGAGAGAGGAATCTCATTATGGCGCTCAAAACCCTTTTAGTGTTAAGCAGAATTAAGGGGGTATTTGGCAGTGCGCTGGATTAGTGAATATTTTTACTGTGCACTCATTTAACTTCATTATCATAGCACTTACACTACTCTCTGATTTTATTAATTAAATTGCTCATTAATTTGTCCAAAAAGGATAAAAGTTTTAATGTACACCCAACAACTTGGAAAGTAAACTTTCGCCCCGCTTGGTCTTTGCTCTGGGCCAGAAGAGGACAGATGGCGGTTTCCACTGCTAGAGATGGAGGCGCGGTTCCCCCTTCCCTGCAACCGGCAGCTTCGGGGAGTTCAGGAGCTCCAGCTCCCGGCATTCCGGCAGCAGCGGAGGAATGGCCGCGACCGACCCAGCAACCCATTCGCTTTTTGCCTCCGGGATTGGCTTGGAAATCTGAGTCTTCCTTCCGCAAGCAAAAAAGAAAGGAAAAGAAAGCAAGCCTTTCGCTGGCTCCAGGAAGTGCAGGTGACTGAGCGCGGGGCCATTTGTCCGGGGACCAGGGATGCGGGAGGTGCCAGGTCCGCAAGCCCAGGCGCCTCCGCCTCCAGGCCCTAAAACGCACTGCTTCCCAAAGGCGGGCGCAAAAGACCTTCGGTGCGGTCAGTAACCTAACCGCAACGCCCCCTAAGGGCCTGCGAAGTGCAACACCCAACCCCCAACCCACGCACCTAACCCTGACTAGAGGCCTCTTCCTGAGCACCCTGCCCGCGTGCCCTCCACCCGGGCCACCTCTCAGGTAACCTCGGAGTTCCCTCCCCAGTGCCGCTCAGGCTCACCTGTATCCCTCCACCCCACCCTGCCCCCAAAGGTTAGAAATACAAATATTAAAATTACTTGCACAAAGGGAACTGCTAAAGAGATCCCAAATTAATATGCATGTAAAATTAATTAGTTGCATTTTGTGACATCAAAATAAGTACCTGGGAAACAGTACACCTTCTGGGCATTGGGAACATATGCTGGAATTAGAGTTAATTGACTAATTACATAAATTAGGCATTAATTTTGCAACACATCAAGTATAAAAGATATCTCAATTAATTGAGCATAAATTACCAGGTGAAACTGGGCCTCGGTCCGGCCAGGATCCCAGTTCTCCGACCTTTCCACTCTTTAGGGCCCAAAAGCTAGACATCATCGAGGCTAGCAACCAGGTCGAGACTAGTTGGCCTGGGAGGAGAGACCCAGGTCTGCATAGGCAGTCGCTGTACGGGCTGATGACTCCGGGCAATCGTTAATGCGAAGGAAAGTCCTCCACTCATTAAAATCAATTACATGCAGTTAGAGTGATCAGCTTTTGTCAGAAAGAAGAGAGGCAGAGAAGCAAATCCCTTTACTAATTTCCCCTTACCCCTACCCCAAGTCCTGCCTCCCTTTCCTCCCCTGTCCACCTTAGCTGATTCTGTAGCATTCCCAGGCTCTTGGCAGTCCTGGTCCTCAGTTTCCCAGGCTGAAGAGGTAAATTTTCCTGGACTTGACGCCTGCTCTGGGCACTTTGGATCGATCTGGACTCTGGCTGTGCTGTGCTGGATGCCTTGTTTCTCTTAGTGGTCTACATCCTGGAGGGCTAGCCATCACCGCTCACCCAGGAATACAACTTCAAGGGAGTGGTGCCATGTGATCTCTTCCGTTTTGAAGTGGGTGTAAATTAATCTCTTGGTTGTAAAATCTAGGTAAATAACCCATGCATTCTCCTAAAAGACTGGTCGATCCGAGCCCCCCAGCTTCTCCCCCCCTCCCGGTTCTCCCTCTCCGCCATGGCTTATATGATTTCTCTCCTTTCTTACGGATGAAAGAACAGAATGTATACGGCATGGGTGTTGAGCTTAATTTACCCAAGACTCCTTTCTCCCAGGAGAGCTCCTGGGAACACTCTAGTAATTCTCCCTCAAACCCTCCCAAAGATAATATTTGCCTTAAAAACAGTATACTGTTAGGAAAATGTTAATGATCTTGGCAACAACTTTCCCTTATTTTCTTTACACCTTTTAAGCAGAAGAAAAAGTTGTCCCAAAGTAAAAGAGGTATCTGGCAGTGGATAAAGTCATGGTAAACCCTAATGAAATTGCAACAAAGCTCCTACGCAGTCCTTACATAAAGCACCACCAGTTATAACACAGTTTGGTTCTGTTAATCTAATGGAATGTTAGTAATGGAGGCACAGATTTCTCAGCAACCTCTGGAGCTGTCTTCATGTGCCTGGTAGTTTGTGAAATTATCTGAAGTTACAGACTCACCCTCCACCCCACAACTCCCTGCCCCAAGATCCCTAGATTGTAATCATTTTCTTCTTTTTGCCAAAGCAAACACAGAGAATGAAAGAAAATCCTGAGAAACGCTTTATCGTCTGATTATATACATCTTCATCAAGATGCCTAGGTGACATTTGTTAGCATAAAATCCTGACTGCTGATGGGCTCAAGAAACCGATGAATTCCTGAGTTTACAGAGACAAACGTTCATCTTGATGTAGAGGTTTTTGCAGTAGCCAGATGCTGAAGGTACTTGAGGGAAATGTTGACAAGTGGATAATTGTCAGCAGAACTAAAACAGACACTTTGTTTACAGTCGAGCATGATTAATTGAGAGTAAATAAAACAGCACTCTTTATAAAACCACCATCCAAGTTCAAAAAAGGCAGTATGTTTCTAGGAATAAAAGAAGTGGACTTATTGTACAAGAGCTCGTTTTATCAGACCCTTGAAGCAGCAGCTGGCAGTGGTGTAGATCAGATGTAGATACATGCTTTATGGCTTTCCAGCTGGTGTGGTTTTTTTTTTTTGCCAAATTTATAGAGCCAGATTGAAAATATTTTCCCCATGATCAGCTGACTTTTAACTTTCTCTTATTAAAAGATTATTCTGCTCCTCTTCATTCTCCCTTTAAAAGATAATGCATTTGATGGGAAATTCTTTTCAAAATGAGCCAGGCATGATAAACCCACTCTGATGTTGTCAAACAAGGCTATTAAATGCCATTGTGGTACTTCGTTTTGCAAGAGAGCATTTCTGTTCCCCGTGGCTCTAATAAATTGCAGAAGCCAGACTCTAGTAAACATCTTAGAATGGTCCAACATAATAAATTTTAATGAAACTGGAAATATATCTTTCTTTCAAGGCACAGTGCTACTTGTGTACACAAAGTATTTTTTTGGCCTCTATCCTGCTGGACCACAGGGTGACCAGGCCAACATCTTTCTAACAAACTCTGCTAATCATGTTTGTGTAGATTAGCGCTATAGACACATCTGTCACTGACCTTGGATAGATACCTTGGATGGATTGATTTATGGCAGTTTACAAGCAGACGTTCTTTGTATTACAATCTAATGTGAAATGAAGTTCAAAACAATAAGCCTGAGGCAGTTATAAATTATTTTGGACTACTAGCAATTCAATTAAATTCAGTACTGCTGTTCTCCTGTAAGGATAGATGCAGAAACACAAGCCAGGTAAATAAGATGCAAACCAGAACTATGAGCTCCTGGGAGAGAGCTTTCTCTTGCGATTTCTCGCAGTTAAGAACTGTCTGCAGGAGCGTTGCTGTGGCTGTGGTGTAGGCCGGACCCCTAGCCTGGTAAAGGAAGCCTGCCCTTTTCCCTCCCTCAGTCCTTCTCTCCCTTCTTTCCTTCTATAAACATTTCTGAGGACTAATTCAGTTCTAGTTCATTGAATAGCAAAGCAGGGATCTGATAAATTCATTCTGGAATAAAATGTCACTTGGTGAAAGAAAATGCATACTCAAGAACAGGCACCAGCTTCTCAGCTTGAAGTTGTCTTTTCTTTTTCCCCGTGTTGTTAAGTTCTTCGTGATTTCAGTCTTTTAAAAAAATACATCCTCTCTTTTGACCTTCAAAGTAACTCATAGGGGAATGAGAATCTATGAATAAAAGTGGCTAATATGCACTGAGTGCTTTGTATTAGTCTGGCAGTTCTGACCCTGACGTTCTCTGAGAGCCTTACAATTGGGTTTCATGAGGTTCAAATAATCTTCATAAAAACACAGGACATTATTTACCTTTTCTACTTTTCTTCTTTCACTAGTGTACAGTGGAGTTTTCCAGAAGCATCATGATGAGAATCCTGTTGTCTTGTATTAAGCCAGACGTTAAACAGCTTTGCGAAAATGTTTATACAACAGTATTGTTCTCATTTTTTGCTGAGCAAATATTTTTCATAAAGTTGTGTTATTTGTCTTAACATGTAATGACTTTATTATTTATTATATTTTTCGGGGGCCACACCCATGGTATGTGGAAGTTCCTGGGCCAGGGATCAAACTTGAGCCACAGCCGTAACCTGAGCCTCAACAGTGACAACACCGAGTCCTTAACTGCCAGGCCACCAGGAATTCTGCTGTTTCTTTTTTCAGGCCGTACCCGTGGCATATGAAATTTCTCAGACCAGGGATTGGATCCAAGCCACAGCTTTGAACTATGCCACAGCTGTGGCAAGTCCAGGTCTTTAACCTGCTGTGCCACAGTGGGAACGCCTCACTATTATTTTTAAGTAAATTAATAAATAGTTAAAATTTCCCCAGTTTTAATTTTAAATATAGTAACTGTCTATAAACTCTGATAAACAAATGGCTTGGGGGTAAGCTTTGCTTTCACCTTGTTGTAGAGCTTAGGAAACCAAGAAGGTCCATAGATCGTAGGTGGGTGGAGCTCAAGGTTCTTTACAGCATTTGAAATTTAACTTCTATTTTATAGCTGAAGTTGGAGAGTTCCTGTTCATAGATGAAAATGCTGGGACCCAGAGAAGTTATGTGATTTGCTTAAGCTCACACCGTCAGAAATGGAGCTAGGGCTTCAACAGTTTCTTCCCACGGTAAGCAGGGACCTCTGTACTCCCTGCTGACCATTCAGTGGTGTGCGAGGAGCTGGATCTTGGTGGGGAAAAGTCTTCACTTATAGCTTTTGCCAACTTCTGTAGTGTCATGACTGATTTCAAGCCATGACCTGACATCATTTGGGAGGTGAGCATAGCTGGCTTTGGTGAATTGGTAAAAGCGGGCTGTAGTATACCATCATCTCTACACACTGTGAAACCATATAATTTTACCCTTTATTTTTGAAATTGTTTCAAGCTTGTCAACCATGATGTGGTCAATAATTCCTGGATCTTGGACTCAAAAGACTTGGCTTACACTTCCAGCTCTGCTACTAGCAAACAGAGGAAGTGTAGGCAAGGGTCTTCATCTCTCAGACTCAGTTTCTGCTTATAAAACAGGGACAGTAATATCTGCCCTGACTGTTTCACTGCACAGGTGTGTGTGCACAGGCAGTGTATTCATTAATGTGAAATCACTTTGAGAAATGTAAAATATCGTACAAATGGGAGACGTGGTGACTGAATTGATCTCTTCCTTATTAGGTGTGCCTCTGGGACATCTTCTGTAGGTTCTTTATCCCTGGTCAGAATTGATGGTTTTCTTCTTGTACTCCATACCTCTACTTCATTATCCATGTATCATCTCATAATTGCTCTTAAGTCTGCCTCTCACCAAGATGGTGGAATATAATAGTTAAACTCTCAGAATCTAGACTAGTGTTGATCAATAGAAATATAATATAAGCCACATATGTAATTTTTTTTTTCTCTATGCCTGTGGTGTGCAGAAATTCCAGAGCCAGGGATTGAATCTGCACCACAGCAGTGACAATGCCAGGTCCTTAACCCACTGAGCCACCAGGGAACTCCGTCTGTAATTTTGCATATTCTAGTAGCCACATTTTTAAAAAGAAGTAGAGATATTTAATTCAATAATATATTTTAGGGAGTTCTTGTTGTGGCTCAGCAGGTTAAGACCCTGACTAGTATCCATGAGGATGCAGGTTTGATCCCTGGCCTCACTCAGTGGGTTGAGGATGTGCTGTTGCTTCTTCTGTGGAGTAGGTCTCAGATGCAGCTCGTATTTGACCCCTAGCCAGGGAATTTCCATATGCTGCAGGTACAGCTATAAAATAAACAAATTTTGAAATAATATGTTTTATTTTAACCCACTATATCCAAGTATAATAATTTCTGTATGAAATCAATGTTAAAAAGTATTAACGTAGTATTTTAAATTCTTCTTTTTATACTGTCTTTGGAATCTGGCATGTATTTTACACTTACAACATATCTCAATTCAGACTAACCACATTTCAAGTGCCAGTGCCACATGTGGCTGGTGGCTAATCTATTGGGCAGCACAGCTGTAATATTAGTCTCCTTGGGTTCAGTTCTAGCCTTGCATTTACTAGCTGGCCAATTTACTTGACCTCTCTGTTCCTCAGTCTCCTTTTTGTGAAATGGAATTAATAGTGCAGTTTACACTAGAGAGCTGTATACAAGCTTTTTATACAGCACTGTATACAAATAGCATTTAGTGTTAAATATTTGTACCATAAATGTTAAAGACGATGGTTTTATTTATAAAGTTCCTAAAGATAAAACTGCATTTTATTCATATTTTCATTTTCCAAAACCTAAAATTGTGACTGACAGGTGGTTGGCTGTCCACACTGGCCTGCTGAACGACAACTGGCTTCTACCATTTACCCTGTATGTCATCAAAACTTCAAATGAAATCCTGGGCATTGTGGATTATGGCACCAGAGCATTATCTACTAATGGTGGTGGTTGGGGGAACACTATTTGCAGATGTATTTTAAAATAATAAGCTCTTTAAGGTATAATTATCATAAAATTCACCAATTTTATAGTTCAGTGAGCTTTGATAAATATATGAGTCAGTCAACATACGAAAGATTTCTAACACCCCCAAAATTTCCTTGTGCTTCTTGGGGGTCAGTCCTTTCTACCCACTCTTGGCAAGCGTTGTTCTGCTTTCTATTACTATAGCTTTGCCTCTTTAGAATTTCATATAAATGAAGTCAGAAAGTACGTGATCTTTTGTGTTTGGCTTCATTTAATTAGTATAATGGTTAGAGATTCATCTATGTTATTCCATGTATATTTATGTTATTCATTTTATTGCTGAGTAATATTTCATTGTACAGATATACTGAAATTTGTTATCCATTCTCCTATAATGGATATTTGAGTCATTTCCATTTTTTTGTCATTATTTCAATAGCATCTTTCACAGAGCAAACTTTTTAATTTAATATTTATTTATTTATTTATTTTTGTCTTTTAAGGGCTGTACTCGCAGCATATGGAGTTTCCCAGGCTAGGGGTCCAATCGGAGCTGTAGCTGCTGGCCTGCACCACAACCACAGCCACATGGGATCTGAGCTGTGTCTATGACTTATACCACAGTTCATGGCAACCACAGATCCTTAATCCATTGAGTGAGGCAAGGGATCAAACCCACATCTTCATGGATACTAGTTGGCTTCATTAACCATTGAGCCACATCAGGAACTCTGAATTTTTAATTTTAAAATCCAACTTACCATTTTTTTCTTTCATGGATCTTGCTTTTTAGTGTTATATCTTAAAGTCATCTACTAAACCTAAGGTCTCCTAGATTTTCTGCTAAGTTGTCTTCTAGAAGTTTTATAGTTTTGCATTTTCCTTTAGGACTGTGGTTCATCTTGAATTAATTTTTGTGAAAGAGGCAAAGGCTGTACCTAGACTGAATTTTCTTTGCATGTAAATGTCCACTTGTTCCAGCATCACTGGTTGAAAAGACTATCCTTTCCCCATTTAATTGCCTTTGCTCTTTGTCAATATTTATTTCTGAACTTTCTTTTCCATTCCACATATCTAGAGTTACAACACTCCACACTGTTTTGATTACTGTAGTTTTATGGTAAGTCTTGATAAGTGTCAAATGGTAGAAGTCTTCTAACATTGTTTTACTTTTTCAAAATGATTTTGGCTCTCCTAAGTCCTCTACATTCTCATAGAAATTTTGGAATCAGGAGTTCCCATGGTTCCCTAGGACCCATGAAGTTGCAGGTTCGATCCCTGGTCTCACTCAGTGGGTTAAGGATCCGGTGTTGCCGGGAGCTGTGATGTAGGTCTCAGTCGTGGCTCAACTCTGGTGTTGCTGTGGCTACAGCTCCGATTGGACCCCTAGCCTGGGAACCTCCATATGCTGCAGGTTCATCCCTAAAAAGACAAAAAGACCAAAAAAAAATTTTGGAATCAGACTGTCAATATCTACAGTAATTCAGTCTGCTGGGATTTTGAATAATATTGTACTGAAATATCAATTTGGACGAGACTTAACATCTTGACAATACTGAATATTCTAATATAGAAACAATCTTTATGTATGTTTTACATCTTCTTTAATTTTTTTTCTTTTTAGGCCACACCTGTGGCATGTGGAAGTTGCTTAGTCCAAGGATCAAATCCAAGTCAGAGCTGCGACCTATACTACAA
The DNA here is from genome assembly GCA_004024745.2 of Catagonus wagneri. Classification (NCBI taxonomy): domain Eukaryota; kingdom Metazoa; phylum Chordata; class Mammalia; order Artiodactyla; family Tayassuidae; genus Catagonus; species Catagonus wagneri. The sequence goes on along the minus strand of PVHT020003426.1, from coordinate 2,266,941 downwards.
CTACGGTAACACTAGATCCTTAACCCCCTGCACCAGGCTGGGGACTGAACTGGCACCTTCGCAGAGACACGCCAGATCATTAGCCCACTACACCACAGCACAGCAGGAACTCCACATCTTCTTTAATTTTACTCAACAACATTTGGTAGCTTTTAGTGAATGGGATCTTCCTACTTTACTAAATTTACCCCTAAGAAAATTCTTGATTTTTACTTTATTATGGATGGTATTTTAAAGTTTAAATTTCCAGTTGTTCGTTGCTAGCATATAGAAAGATGATAATAGATCTATACTTACCATGCATTCTACAGCCTTGTTAACTAACATCATTTCTGGTTGCTTTTTAGAGATTTCATAAGTTTTTCTATGTATGCTGTCATACCATCTATGAATAAAGGCAGTTTTACTGCTTCATTTCTGCATCACTTTGCTTTTTATTTCATTTTCTTTACTTATTGCACTTCTAGGATCTCCAGTAAAATGATGAATAGAAATACAAGAGTACGCATCCTCACTTTGTTCTTAATCTTATGGGGGAAATATTCAGTTTTCCACAATTAGGTATGGTATTTGTTGTAAGTTTTTCATAGATGCTTTTCATGAGGTTGAGGAAGTTCCCTTCTATTTCTAGTTTTCTGAGATTTAAAAAAACTCTTAATAGATATTAAACTGTATCAGATATTCTCCATCTTTGAGATGATCATATGATTTTTGTCTATTAATATGGTAAATTTATTGGTTGACATTTGAATGTGAAATTAACCCACTTGGTCATGATACATCACTCTTTCTATATTACTAGATTTGATTTGTGAAACAATTCATAGTTTTCTTTGTTTGCCTTTTTTTGGTTTGGGGATCAGAGTCATGAGGGGCTCATAAGATGATTTGGGATATAGCTCCTTATCTTCTTTCTATTTTGTGGAAGATTCTTTGTAGAATTAATTTTTTTTTCCTTAAATGCTTAATAGAATTTACCAGTGAATGCATCTGGGCCTAGAGGGTGTATGTGCATGTGTGTATGAATGTTATTATCTAAAACTGTACTTTCTTTATTAGATATCTTGCTATTCAGGTTATCTATAAAGGGGGCCTTGGCAGTTTATGTCTTTAAGGAAATTTGTCATTTCATCTAAGTTTGATTAATTTGGTATTATAAAGTTGGTCATAATATTTCCCTATTATTTTAGTCTTCTCTAATTTTTTTTATTGATCAGTCTGGCTAAAGGTTTATCAAATTTATTGGTATTTTCAAAGAATCAGCTTTTGATTTCATTGATCTCTATTGTTTTTCTGTTTTCTATTTCTCTGATCTCATTTTTCCTTCCTCCAGCTTCTAGTAGGTTTAATTCATTTAAAAGCTATTTTCTTTTTTTAATTCAAAGTAGAGGTCTAGATTGTTGAATTGACACCTTTTCCTCCCAATATAGGCATTCAGTGCTATCAGTTTACTTTAAAGATAGCTTTAGCTTGATCTATAATGTTGGTAAATTATATTTTCATTTTCATTAAGTGCAAAATTTTTTTCAGTTCCCTTGTGATTTCTTCTTTGAATCGTGTGTTACATAGAAGGGTGTCATTTAATTTTCAATTATTTGAGTATTTTCAGATGGAAAAACTTATTTCTAGTTTAAATCCTTTGTTGTCAGTAACCCTTTTTTTTTTTTTTTTTGTCTTTTTGTCATTTTCGGGCCACACCTGCCGCATGTGGAGGTTCCCAGGCTAGGGGTCTAACGGGAGCTGTAGCTGCTGGCCTACGCCAGAGCCATAGCAATACAGGATCTGAGCCACGTTGCGACCTACACCACAGCTCACGGCAACGCCGGATCCTTAACCCACTGAATGAGGCCAGGGATTGAACCTGCAACCTCATGGTTCCTAGTTGGGTTCGTTTCCACTGAGCTGCGATGGGAACTCCTCAGTAACCATATTTTATGTGCTTTTAATCCTGTTACTTTTACTGAGAATTTTTATGGTTTATTCTGGTGAATATTCCGAGTACACTTGAAAAAAAAAGAAAAGATTATTCTCTTGTTGGTTGGAGTGTTCCCTTAGTATCAATTAGGTCAAGTTGACAGAGAGTGCAGTTCAAATACTTACTTGTTCTTTCGGTTACCTAGAGAAGAATGTTGAGTCTAACTAAAATTGTGGATTTGTCTATTTCTTCCTTTAGTATTATTAGTCTTTGGCTTCATGTATTTTGAATTTGTTTTTACTTGCACACATATTTCATACTTTGCTTTCTTAATCAATTAACCCCTTTATGAAACATCCATCTTTATCCCATGTTTATGCTTTGTTAAATTTATGTTATCTGACGTTAACATAGCCACTTTAGCTTTGTTCTGATTAGGGTTTATGTGGTATCTTTTTCCATCGTTTTTTGCTTTTTTAAAAAATTTTTTTATTAAAGTATAGTTGATTTACAATGTGTAAATTTCTGTTGTACAGCATAATGACCCAGATACACACACACACACACACACACACACATACACACACATTCTTTTTCTCATATTATCTTCTATCATGTTCTATCACAAAAATATGGAGTTTCACAAATTTGGGTATCACTGTTGTGCAAAGGCCATGCTAATTTTATGTCATTCCAATTTTAGTATATGTGCTGATGAACCGAGTCCAGTCTTTTTGCTTTTTAGGCTATTTGTCTTTTTATAGTTACAGTGGATTTCTGGAATTCCCATCGTGGCTCAGTGGTTAATGAATCCGACTAGGAATCATGAGGTTGTGGGTTCGATCCCTGGCCTTGCTTAGTGGATTAAGGATGTGGCGTTGCCGTGAGCTGTGGTGTAGGTCACAGACACAGCTCGGATCCCACATTGCTGTGGCTGTGGCAAAGGCCAGCAGCTATAGCTCCTGTTAGACCCCTAGCCTGGGAACCTCCATATGCCCCGGGTGCGGCCCTAGATAAGGCAAAAAGACAAAATAAATAAATAAATAAATAAATAAAGTGGATTTCTATAGACAGTATATAATTGGGTCTTGCATTTTTATCTAATTTCACAATCACTGCCTTTTAACTGGAACATTTTAGGCCATTTACATTTATATTTACATGGTTGGGCAGAAAGTTACTTTCTTGCTGTTTGGTGGGTTTTTTTGTTTGTTTGTTTTTAGGGCCGTACCTGTGGCATACTGAGGTTCCCAGGCTAGGGGTCTAATCTGAGCTACAGCTGCTTGTCACAGCCACAGCTTTAGCAATGCAGAATCCAAGCTTTGTCCGCAACCTACACCACAGCTCACGGCAACGCCGGATCCTTAACCCACTGAGCAAGGCCAGGGATCAAACCTGCAACCTCATAGTTCCTAGTTGGATTCATTTTCGCTGAGCCATGACAGGAACTCCCTTGCTGTTTGTTTTTGTTTTTTATTTTCATTTTGTTTTTCTTTGTTCCATGTTTTGTTATTGTCTTTCTCCTTTTTATTTTCTTCTTTTTGAGTGTTTTTATGGTTCTATTTTATCTCTACTCTTAGCTTCCTGTCTATACTGTTTCTTTATTTCCTTTTTTAGAAATTTTGTGCTTGCTCTGGGGTTTGAAGCATACAATTTTAATTTATCCAAGTCTTTTGGCAAACATTATTCTGCTTCATGTGTAAAATGAACACTTCACTTCTAGTTTTCCTTCTTTTGTCTTTTGTACTAATGTTATAATACATTTTACCTCTACATATGCTCTGAATCCTATAATGCATTGTTATTATTTTTGCTTAAAACAGTCAGTTTACTTTAAGGAAATTTAAAAATCAGAACAGATACCCTAAATTTACCTAAATATATGCCTCGTTACTTGTCATTCTTTTGTTTAAATCCAAATATATATCTGGAATAATTTTCTTTCTTCTTGAAGAACTTCCTTTAATATTTCTTATAGTGCAGTTCTGCTAGTGATCAATTCTCTCAAACTTTTGTCTATCTGACTTAAATTTTGAATATTTTCGGGGGTATAGAATTCTCAATTATCAAGTTTTTTTTTTTCTTTTGGTACTTTAATTTTTTTGCTCCATTGTCTTCTGATTTGCACTGTTTCTTGTTAAAAGTCTGATAGTTCTCATTTTTGTTCCTCTGTATAGATTGAATTATTTTCTCATTGGTTGTTTTAAGATTTTACCACTGTTTCAGTAATTGGATTCTCATGTGCTGTGTTATGCTTTAGTTTGTGTGCTTATTCTGGTTAGACTTCATTGAGCTCCTTGAATCTATAAATTTATATTTTCATCACATTTGGAAAATTTTTCATGATTATTCTGCCCTCGCTTCCTTCTGGAACTCTAATTTTGTATTTGTTAGATTGCTTGGTATTGTTTCACACATCACTGATTTTTATCATATTTTCCCTTTGCCTCATTTTTGATAAATGTCTTCAGTTCCTGATTATTTATTCCACAGTGTCTAGTCTACTGTGGGTTTTTTTTTTTTTTTTTTGTCTTTTTGCCTTATCTAGGGCTGCACCCGGGGCATATGGAGGTTCCCAGGCTAGGGGTCTAACAGGAGCTGTAGCTGCTGGCCTTCGCCACAGCCACAACAACGTGGGATCCAAGCTGTGTCTGTGACCTACACCACAGTTCATGGCAATGCTGGATCCTTAACCCACTGAGTAAGGCCAGGGATCTAACCTGCAACATCATGGTTCCTAGTTGGATTCATTAACCACTGAGCCACGATGGGAACTCCTAGTCTACTGTTAATAGTATTCAGTACCTTTTCCTTTCTCATATTATGTTTTTCATGATTAGAAGTTTCTTTCTTTTTCTTTTTTTTTTTCTGTTTTTTTGCCCTTGCATTGTAAGTAATCATCTCTGTCCTTCCTGGATCTGTTTTTTCTGAAGGATTCTTCTCCTGATTATGGGTTATTTTTTGTTTTGTTTAGTTTGTTTGTTTTTGCATGCCAGGTAATGTTTGATTGGATGCCAGTCATTACAAATTTTAAGTTGTTGAGTGCAGAAAGACATTCGAAAGAGTATTGGACAGAATGAAGTTATTTGAATCAGTTTGATTCTTTTGAGTCTTGATTTGAGTTTTTATTCTGACTGGTTCAAAGTAGCCTTTACTCTAGGGCTATTTTAGCCTCACTACTAAGGTGTGACGTTTCAAAGAGCTCTGCCTGATGCTTTACATATTCCAAGGTCCCTCCACTTTATTGAGTGGAAAAGGAAATGACTCCTAGCTTTGCGTGAGCCCCCATTAATTGTTCTGCTTACTGCTTCCCAATAGTTCTTTTCCTGATCTTATGGATAGATTTCCCCTCAGCTAAAGATTCCAGGAGACTCCTCTGAAGATCTCCAGTAATCTAATACCTAAAATAACCTAGGTATCTTCCCCCAACTCCAGTTTCTGTCACCTTAACCCAGGAACACTGCTGGACTTTGTTTAGTTTCTTTCTCCTTGTGTTGTAGCCTAGAAACTACCTCTAGGCAGTAAGCTGGGATAATCATAGGTTGTCTCTCATTAGTTTTCGTTGCTCAAGGACCAAAACCTTCCTCTACCTAAAACAGTATTTAAGTGTATTTTGTAAGGATATCTAGTTGTTTAGAGGAGGAAAGAAATTCCCACAACAGTTATTTTTTTTCTGAGGCAAAATTGAAGTCTGTCTGTGAATAAAATTTATTATGAAAGAGATTTATTGAGTAGAAATATCCCTTTTTCTAGGAAGCTAAGTAAATGGTTTTGTTTTCTGTTTTGAAATGTCACAAAGTCTCCTTAAGTTTAAAACCAGCTGAGAGTCTCCAGTTTTCAACATTCTTTGAACAGAGAGAATATCATTCCTTTATTTTTCTTATGGGATCTCATTTTTTTTGCAATCAAATGATATTTTATTTTATTTATTTATTTTTTGTCTTTTAAGGGCCACACTGCGGCATATAGAGGTTCCCAGGCTGGGAGTCGAATCGGAGCTACAGCTGCCAGCCTACACCACAGCCACAGCAACACCAGATCTGAGGTGCATCTGCGACCTACACCACAGCTCACGGCAATGCCCGATCGTTAACCCACTGAGCAAGGCAGGGATCAAACCCACAACCTCATGGTTCCTAGTCAGATTCATTAACCGCTGCGCCACGACAGGAACTCCACAAATGGTATTTTAAAGACTAGGCTTTATAAACATAAAGTTATTGTAAGGAAGTATATAGTACTGGGATGCTTGAGAGATTACCTTTCCTAGAAAATGCACTGTCTTGTTTATTTCAGTTCTTATTATTTTTTTCTTCCCGGTTATCAGTTAGACTTTAAGAATTGCACAAATGACCATTTGTATGGCATTCCCGGTATTTGTTAACTTAAAGCTTTTAAAATTATAAACCGTCAGTGACTTCGTATAAAATGTGGATTAGCCCTTTATCGATATCAGAATTTAGTGCACAATACAAATAAGAAATGTACGTGGCTAGTATCAGAATGTGTACTTCCCACTTCAATAGAGAACATTCAGTACCTCTTAGGAAGAAAATTCTGTTCTTGCAAGCTCTCCCTAAATAGGCTGTAAACATTTGTGATTTTCTTTTCTTGAATTAGCCTAGTCCTTTGCAATAAATTGAGTTTCTGTGTTTGGCAGAGCTTTTGAAGACTAACTTAAGAGGAAAGAGTTTGAGGAATTAGAAATATATTAAATGAAATATGTTCAAATATTTCCTTCCTCTTGTGTGTTAAGTACTTTGCAGAAATAATTACTTACATTCTCATTTGCCAGAATGAAAAACTTTTCCGTATATATTTCGTTATCCCTGAATTAGGAATAAGCTTTCCTACAATATTTCTCATATATCTTATTGTCATGTTATCTTTACCTTTAGATATATTTGTAGACATTGCGACTTGGTAATTCTATTACATCGTATTTTTTATATACTGATAAAGTGTCTTCCTTTGGGGTTCTCTTGAGAAAAAGAGTGAGACAAACACTGTGGGGTATAGCAGGGAACATGTTTTCTGCAAAGCTGATTTGATCAGTAGAGATTATGTGCATGATTATGAAATTGCAAAGCACCTATAGGAAGGGATGATTAGATTCCTTATAATTCTGTGTTGGTTCTTTATTCTTATCTGGATTTTCTTGGATACCACCATGTTTTGGACTATTGAAATACCTATACCTTTCTGGCCCCATTTTTGCTTCTAAGCCATCAATAAAATATAAATAAATATTTATTTTAAGGGGCTGAACTTCAAAAAATTCATAGATTTTTTTTTCATTTCGTTTGTAGTGTGTTTATGCCATGTAAAAATGCATTTCAGAGTTTGTACATTACTTGAAGAAATAACTTCAGAGTCTTATTACCCTTTTACATAATTGTATATTTAACAATAAAAAGGAAATCAAAATGTCATAACGCCTGTGGTTCCTCTGGTGTTCTCTGTTATCAATTAGAAAATGAACTAGGTTTTCTAATTCACTAGTTCCTTAGGGATTTATTTAAAAAGCAACCTGAATTTTTAGCTTCATGCAAAACGTTGCATTGTTTACAAGATGAATATTAAAATAATACAATTAGAATGAAAAGTGTCTACCTTTGGGGTTCTCTTGAGAAAGAGAGTGAGACAGACAAACACTGTGGGATATAGCAGGGAACATGTTTTCTGCAAAGCTGATTTGATATTAATGCATTCTGCTAATCAAGTTTATTTTCCATATTGACTGAAGTTAATGTTAATCCTTTAATTTGCAAATACTACAGTTCTAAAAATTACATTTCTGAGTTGATCGCTGGTGGTAATGCTACACGGTGTCATTGTAAGCTCGCTGCTTAATAGATTATTTACACTCACTCTAGAAGATGAAATTATCCCCAACATATCTTTCTTGCAAAATTAGTAGAAATGCTGGTTGTTATTAAACCTGATCAGCTGGTATCACAGCAGGGTACTTGTGAAAAAATTACTTAATATCTCTTTGTTTACAGTCTTCACTGAGGTGGATATATTTAATGTAATTATTCAACTGATAACCAGCTCCTGATGTTAACTGTTTCTGTTTAAAGAAGTTGCCTTTTTTAACAAAACCTGTACCACACCAAAGGTTTTATTTTCATTTTCCTTACAACTATATTCTGTGTATATATCTAGAAAAGGAGTCTAAATGAAGAGGTTTTGTGCTGATTAAACCCAAAGGTGTTATCACACAGAGGAAATTTGATCATTCTTGCATCTTCAGAAAGGGTTACATTGTGGAGAACTAAAAAGGGTGGATTTCTAAATCAGCTATGAATTTATAAGACAATTTGGAGACAGTTCACTTTATGAACTCAATAGCCCTTTTTTAAAAGCAATTAAATCCTAATGGGACCACTGTGGATTTAGTAAATAGATTAAAAATAGTGACTAACCAACAAAATGCTATTCTGTTCTATTACTGTTGTAGAAAAATTTACTCCAAATCGGAAATGGGCAAAATACATACATATAATGTGCTTAGACGTTCGTGTAGTGCCTGTTGACTTCAAGGGGGCGATGCAAATATATGTGGGTGGACTTTCATTTTGAGTCTCTTCAGTTGGCTCAACAATTTAGTTTTTTAGTTATATTTATGTTTCACTATATCCTTCAAACAGATCCTAGAATGAATGTATTTCATGGCTCGAATCATTAGACCAGTCTTAAAACTGCTTTCTTTTTCTTTACATAAATATTTCTATGTAACTGATTGGCTACCAAGATCACTTGGTCATCCTGGAAACCTCTAATCCTAGGTCTATCCAGTTTTCTTGGCTCTGATGTATGACTTTAAGCTGGAAAAAAAATCTTTTTAAAAATACATTGCTCCCTAAGTAACACTCTCAGGAGCAAAAGGTAGCTGGATTGGCTGTTATTTGGAAGTTTGGAAAAGCAGCTTAATGATATTCATTTAGAAATGATAAGCCTGGAGAGTTATCATTTCTCTCTGCAATATGTTATTAGACTGAACCTACCTCAACTCACCTCTTATTTTAATGGAAGAACTTTTATTGTTTCCTTGTGTTTTTTTTTCTAGTTACCAGAATTCTTGAATTTAAAAAAAAAATCTTAGGGCAACTGACTATTATATAATAATTCTGTAGTTATGTTATTATCCATTGGAGATTGGAAGTAGTGTGTTTTTGTTCATACCACATTCCTATGCCCAGCACAATTTCCAGTGCCTAGTGGGTGCTTTATAAGTATTTGGTGAGCAGGTAAATGTCCGCTTCCTCTGCCTCCTGTTGAAACCATGCCCTTGTTATACCTGCAGAACTGCATAGGCTGCAAGTATCACACTGGGGTGTACAACCTTCTATCCTGAAAAGATCATCTAAAGTCCAACTGGGAAAGAGGAGCCATTCCATTTAAATCAGTGGAAATGTAGTGCCGAAAATTGGTTACATAGATGCCAGAAAAGCTTAGCAGATAAAAGGAGGATGGGCAGACAACCCGTAAGTTAGCAGCCCCAGGAAGCCATACCCCGACCCTGGAGGGATGAAAGGAGGAAGTGGTGATGCCCTGCTAAGGGCTTCGGAGTACCTGGTGGAACCTGAAACCGCAAAGGACACTGGCACCGAGGGGTGGTGTAGCCTCTGCTGGGGAGGCACCAGAGTCAGAGAAGGAAGAGAGAAATACTCTTTCTTGCTTCTCCCTTCTTTCGGGCCTCTAATTTCTCAGTGGAAAACCCTGCAGAACACCAGCTGACATGGGAGCAGAGGAAAAGCTGCCTGCATACCTTCATGCTTCCCAAAGCAGAGCAGGCAAGGATGAAGAAAGAATCTGAGAACAAACAGGCCATGGTGTGATCCACCACCAAAGTGAGAAGCTTTAGGGTTAATGCCACTTGTGTTCATTTTCTCTCCCACTTACAGGTCCCTTTCTGTTAGGTATTCTGCCTAGTTAACTCCCAGCATCCTTTCATCCTAAGAGACCCATTCTTGGAGCACCTGCCAACTTGAGATTGAGCAGCTGGCCTATGTTTTTGTATACAGCTTGCCCAGCCCAGTAAAAATGAGTCCAGCCCAGATGACCTTGCTCCAGAGCACACCCACCAGCCAGCACACCCTCCCAGATGATCTCGTGCCAAGAACCAGCAGAGGATCCACCCAGACTCTGGCGGAGACAGCAGTGTGATCTGGGTCACCAAGGCTAATGTCCAAGCTTTTAGTGAGGTGATTAGGAAAGACAGGCTTAATATTTTTAAATGATGATTTTTCCCTTGGCAACCCTTGGTCCATCATGCTTATTTTGTAGTTCATCGGTGAGAATTTAATTTGTGTTGTAAAATGAGGACAAGCTAAAATTAAGATTTCTTATTAGTAGTAATAAAATCTTTTGCTAAGTACCTGCTTTGCGCTCTGTGAGAACTCTGCATCCTCACGGATACTAGTTGGGTTTGTAACCCAATGAACCACAACAGGAACTCCCGAGAACTGCATGATATTAAAGCAGAATTTCTTACCCTCAGCGTTATTGACATTAGGGGCTGGACTATTCCTTGTTATTGGGGGCTGTCTTGTACCTTGCTGAACACTTGATGGCATCCCTTGCTTCTGCCCTCTGGAAAACTTAGCCCTCCTTTCCCTGAAATTGCGACCACTAGAAATGTCTCCGGGGAGTTCCCATTATGGTTTAGTGGGTTAAGAACCCAAAGTAGTCTCCGTGAGGAAGGAGGTTTGACCCCTGGCCTCACTTAGTGAGTTAAGGATCCTGCGTGGCAGTGACTGTGGCATAGGGCGGCATCTGCAGCTCCAATTTGACCCCTAGCCTGGGAACTTCCATATGCCCCAGGTGTGGCCCTAAAAAGAAAAAAAGTTGTCTTGAAATATGGCCACATGTCCTCTGGGAGGTACAAATTATCCCTGACCAAGAACCACTGTGGTGAGGGGAGTACAAATATTGTGATCTTGTTTTACAGGTGAAGAAAATGAAGATCTGAGATGTTCAGGCAGCATTCCAGGTCTTCTTACAGACCATTTTCTATTTCAGATTTTTCTATAGGCCTTAAGTCAAATACCAATGAGAAATTTTAGGGGTAAAAATTTGCTGGTCTGGGACAAAGTTAAAATTGGGACCCAAAATCCAAGAGAAAAGGCACTAAGTATACTAGTTTGAAATCCATATCCAGGCCCTAGAAATTGAAGTTGAGAATCTTGATTTTTGATAACTGCAAGGTTGTAAGATATTGTCCTAATAGCTATATAAGAAATTGAGCATAAGGATTATTAGGGGTGGCCCTGGAATTTGCTTAGCAGAAAAACTGCATTAGTGGCTTTCCATCTGGCTTTGACTTAATGATGACATTATTTTAATTTTTTCCCACATTTTGAATCTTTGGTTTCTTCGAGAGAAGAATACCTTAATTTACTTCATCACATCTGTCTGCTCATTAATGTGCATGTTTTCCTCTTTATCAGCAATTGGCTACCAGATGAAGTTAGATAAATGGTCTTCAGCTTACCTTACGGTTGTTTTATGAGAGGTTTGAATGAAAGAGTTACAGCAGATACTCCCAATAAGAAGAGGCTGTACTCCCTCTCTGTGGATCATTGAACCCATATGGATCAGAACAGCTGGAAGGATGGATTTGCTACCTGAGGCCAGCAGTTGTGTTGCCAACCGTGACTCCCACTTGCTGACCCTTGTATAATGCATTACGCTGAAGGACTGTTGATCACTCCTTTCCATTTTGTGATGGATGGTGTTATTTAAAACTGATGGTCTTGTAAACTACTGGTGAGTTTCCATGCCTCACAGATGTGAGTGAGGCAGATAGTCAATAAATAATGCCATGTTCTGGAGGAACATGGCACATGAGCTAAGCTGTCCTGAGAACAAGCAGGTGTGAAGGTAACTTAGACGTGGATTGAGAAGGCTTCTAGAAGAAAATGGTTTCTGGCTGGTGTTGTTAGAAGCAAACATGCTTCTTTCCAGGTCTGTGTTTTAAGGTTGCTTCATAAGAGTTGCTTGATTCCTAGGTCAGCTCCTGAAGGCACCTGCATTACCTAGAATGCTCATCTATGGCTAGCAAATCTTGAGAGGATAAAGCTTTACTGATTTATATATACCTATCCAGGCTGAGGTCATGGGTGTAACTTCACAAAAGGTGATTTTCTTTGATTCAGATCCTGTGAGCCGTCCACAGAGAGTTGTATGCAAAGACTGTTGTACCGTCATGGTGGACACCAATGAACTTTTATGTCATCCACTAACTTCTCTGGCATTGATTTCCTGCCTCCCAGGCAACCTTCCAATTACAACTTGGCTTTCTAAGTAGCCCTATCTCCACGGAGAGCATAGGGCAGATAAGCCAGTAGGACTGTCCTAGCCATGTGCTAGTCAGTATCTTCATATATAGCATATTTTTCATTATGTGAATGAATAATGAATGAATACATTGGTAGCATGTTGAGAAATGAATCAAATCAGTTAAGGAGCTTTCACATTCATAAAGAGGTCTGATGTAGTCTTTGTATTCTGGCTACGTTCATTTGTATAAGAAGTAAAATGAAGCACCAGAGTTGTTTAATCATTTCACCAGATATCCTTTAACATAGTGTTCCAGTTCTTAGGTGGAGTTCTTTCTCCCCAGGCAGGTGCTAAGTTTCCTCTGGGCAGGAACCATTATTTCCCTACTATTCTGTGTGTACTATAGTACATAGTCTAGTGCCAGAGACATGCTCACCCTTCACTTAAAACTTGTTTGTTTTCCGCTACCCTAATACTATACTGAATTCATTAACCAAAGAGAGTATTTGCTAAAGATAGAGGACAACCTGTTAGGAATGAAGTGCTAGAGAATGATGACTTGGTTGATTGACAGCATTATATACGGGGGGCCACTGCAGTAAATCCCCATGACTGTGTAATCTAGGATGCCTTTTTCTAAAGGAGCATTTATTGTAAGTTCCAGTGTCTGTGGAACTTAAAGGGCAGTGGGAGAGGATTCTGCTGTACTGGATTTATATAAAAGAAGGAAAATTCTAACTGTATCAGGAAGGAGGGTACTTGAACAGACTGGTAATACATTTATGATCTGAACTCCTATGTGTTATTTGGCTACTGTACTACTTGACTAAACACAAAGACTGGAACAGTGAAGAACTCTGCAAAAAGGATTTTTTGGATTAATTCTGTCCTGGATGCTAGTGTGGCTATCACGTGGCTTTAAAATCCGGGGACAGAGAAGACTTATTTAAACAGGAAATTCCCAAATAAAGAATAGACTACTGTTGGTTACCATCTGTTTTTGTCCTCGATTGTGCTGCTCATTAATATAGGTTAAAGAAGTAATAGGATATTGGATTTGCCTCAAGTTGCTTTGAATCTTGGGGTGTTTATGTCTTTGCTTGGCTTTGGAGTCTGTTTTAGTCTTTCTGGTGCCTCTGAGCTGTCATAAGCAAGGTGCTCCTTTGTGAGCATCACACCTGAAATCTCCAGTGTACTACTTAGAAAATAACTCACTGTATCACTCTCTTGTGGATACTCTTAACGAATTTTCACAAACTCAGTGCTTAAGACAATAGAAATTTATTCCCTCAGAGTTCTGGAGGCCCGAAGTCTGAAGTCAGTGTCACAGGGCTGAAGTTGAGATATAAGCAGGGCTGTACTCCCTCCAGAGGCTCGAGAGGGGAGACTGTTCCCGGCCTCTCCCAGCTTCCATTGGCCCCAGTTCCTTGGCTCATGACACGTCACTCTATTCTGCCTCCACGGTCACACTGCCTTCTCCTGTGCTGTCTGTTAAGTCCCCCTTGGCCTCCCTCTTAGAAGACTACATGGAATTGCATTCAGAGCCTCCCTCTATAAGCCAGGATCATCTTCCCTTGTCAAGACCTTTAATCACATCAGCAGAGGGTTTTATGTTTTTTTTTAATTTTAATTTTATTTTTTGCTACAGAAGGAGACATTTATAGGTTCCAGGGTTAGAATGAGGATATTGGGGATGGGGCATTATTCAGTTTATTCAGTATACTAATTGTTAGATTAGTATAGCATGTGAGTTCAAAATCCTTTTCTGTTATTACTTATGACATTTCCCAGTTTTTCCCTACCATTCCATGTTACGTAGAAGTCCAATGCCCGTTTAATCACCATTCTTTAGTAAGTACTCTTCTTGCACTCCCTGCCCCCAAACTTATGTGCATGTACTGCTAAATGGTTCTATTTTGGAGTTCCCATTGTGGCTCGATGTTAAGGACCCTACATAGTCTCCATGAGGATGTGGATTCAATCCTTAGCCTTGCTCAGTGGGATAGGGATCTGGCATTGCCATGAGCTGTGAGCTGTGGCGTAGGTCAGAGATTTAACCCAATTTAACCCTTAGCTGGGGAACTTCCATATGCCATAGGTGCAGCTGTAAAAAAAAAAAAAGAATAAATTATCCTTTTACTGTCAAATGTCATTAATTTCTCTAGAACTTATCTATATATATTATAGGTCCTTCCCATATATCTAGAAAACATTTAGCATGTCCTTTCTATCTAACCACTTAAATCTTTCTCCCCTTCAGGGAAATGTTCCCTTTGGTATTTCTTTGTTTCTCTCCATCTTCTCTGTTAGCTCTTTTTAGAACTCATTACATAGATTTTGAATCTGGAACTATCATCTGTGACTCTTAATTTTCCTTTAAACTTTTTTTTTTTGTCTTTTTGCCTTATCTAGGGCTGCACCCGCGGCATATGGAGGTTCCCAGGCTAGGGGTCTAACAGGAGCTGGAGCCGCCGGCCTTCGCCACAGCCACAGCAACGCGGGATCCGAGCCGCATCTGCAACCTACACCACAGCTCACGGCGATGCCGGATCCTTAACCCACTGAGCAAGGCCAGGGATCGAACCTGCCACCTCATGGTTTCTAGTCGGATTCGTTAACTACTGAGCCACGACGGGAACTCCTTCCTTTAAACTTTTTAATACCTTTGTTGTTGCTTCCTATTTTGCAAAAATCCCTCAACTCGATCTTCTAGCTTTGTATAATGAACTTTAGTCGTGTCATTTCTGATATTCATCACTTCTGTTTGAATTCTTTGTTTTGGTTCTCACATTTTTAATTTCTAGGAACTCCAAATACTTCTTTTTTAATAGGAGCCTGTTATAGTTTTATGGCTCTGATGTCTTGAATCCCCGAAGATTTTAACTTTGCTTTTCAAAATTCTCTTCTTTTCCCTGCGTTAGTCTGTTTTCTCTCACTGAGGTATTATACAAAGATGGGCTGGAATCAGTCTGCGCTACAGTAAAGCTATATGATAAGAAACTCTCTGTGACTCCCACACTTAACTACACTGAGCTCATCTCTCCTGGAAGACACGTTCAGCCTTAGGTGAATACAACTGTCCAACTTCTCCGGAATAGTTTGAGTCCAAGACTACTCACAGAAAGAATGCACTGAAGTGGGCAATTTCCAACTTACCGAGAGCTCATCTTCCCTATTAGAGCGCTTCTTTTGAAAGTTGATGATCATATTTTATCCAGTGCTCTCTCTGTAGCCCTTAGTTCTAGCCCATAGTTGTTGCTTAATCGATATTTATTAAAAGAATGAACAAATATATTCTAAGTTTGGCATAGATTATCACTTGATTTATAATGAAGGCAGAATATAAGGAAAGTAATGAGGTGTTTAGGGAAGAACGTGTTATTCCACATGTCATTGTTTATTGCATCACATATAGTTGGGCTAGAGTAAAAATATAACCGGGGACACATTTTACAGAGGGTTGCCTGGACACTTGAGGATGGCCACAATCAATAAAGAGTACTTTCTCTGCCCATCCATTCTCCTAGAGATAAGAGGAAGGGAGGACAGACTACTTTAATGCCACTCACGTTTCCATGTCTTTGTTGGATCCTTCCGCCCCCCTGCCCCACCGCCCTATCCAGCCTTCCATGACTACTTCAAACCACATCGATCTCTTCATTTTGTGCTACTATGGGACTTTTTATGTGTATCGCATTATTTAGTACTTCAGTTTTATTGAACAAATATTTATTTTTTCTGTACTTGGCTCTGTGCTAGGTTCCAAAGGCGATACAAAGATGAAAATCTCACAGTGCTGCTTTCAAAGAAACTTCAACCAGAAAGGGAATTTGGCATTAATAAATAGCTATAATAAAACTCAGCAGAATAAGAAACATAGAACTAGTAAAACAATGCACATGGAAAGTTCAAAGTAAGGAGAAATGAAATCTACCTGGTGTAATTTCAAAAAGTATGTGGCTTTGGCAGTACCCTTGGAAGCTGAACAGGTTTTGGTCAGAAAGTAATGGCAGATCAGGGAGGGAAAAAAGGAAGAAGAAATCATGTAAAAAATGTTCAGGTAAAGTGACAAAAGGCAGGGAAAGAGTGGAAGACAAAAAAAATAACCTAAAACAAGGGTAACAAATATGGTAGCTATTAATCCAAGTATATCAATGACCACTTTGAACATTAGTGGTGTACATACACAATTAATAGGCAGGAATTGTCAGAGTGAATCAAAAAAAAAAAAAAAACAAGACCCAGCTATATGTGGTCTGTAAGAAATCCCTGTAATATAAGACACTTACAGGCTAAAAGTACATGAATAGGAAGAGTCTGTATTGTCAGGATGTCAGTTCTTCTTGATCTATAGATTCAGCGCAATCCAAATCAAAATCTCAGCAAGTTATTTCGTGGATATTGACATTATAAAGCTTACATGGACAGGCAAAAAACTCAGAGTAGGCAACACAGTATTTAAATCAAAATGGAATTCTCAGTCATTGCTGATAAGACTGAAAAATGGTACAACCACTTTGGAAGACACTTGGGTAACTTCTTTAAAAACTGAGCATATTCTTAGCATAATATCCTGCAATCATACGCCTTAGTACTTACCCAAAGGAGTTGAAAACATGCACACACATAAAAACCTACATGCAGATGTTTATAGTAATCTTACTCTTAATTGTTTAAACTTGGAGGCACGTAAGATTTCCTCCAGTAAGTGAATGGATAGGTAAACTGTGATATAACCAGAAAATGGAATGTTAGTTAGTGCTAAGAAGAAATGAGCTATCAAGTCAAGGAACCTTAAATGCATGTGACTAAGTGAAAGAAGCCAACCTGAAAAGGCTGCATACTATACAATTCTAACCATATATCCTTCTGGAAAATGCAAAACTTTGGAGACAGTAAAAATATCAGTGGTTGCCAGGGTTTGGGGTAGGTAGGATAAATAGATGGAGACATTTTTTAGGGCAGTGAAAATACTCTGTATGATGTTATAATGATGGATGCATTTGTCCAAACTATAGAAGTTTGAACACCACAAGTGAACCCTAATGTGAACTATGGACTTTGGGTAATTATAATGTCAGTGTAAGTTCATCACTTGTAACGAATGTACCACTCAGGTCGGGACCGCCAGTGGGAGAAGCTAGGCATGTGTAGCGGCAGGGTATATATGGGAACTCTCTCTACCTTCCTCCCAACTTTGCTGTGAAACTTAAGCTGCTCTAAAAATTTATCCTTAAAAATTTTTTAAAGAAGTGATCGTGTGAGCAAAGAAAGCTGGGGCATTTTCATGTAACTTAGAATTTGGCTAGTTTCTTAGCTCAGGTAGCACAGGTACTTTGACAACTAAGGTTCAGCATAACAGCAATGGGCAGGAGCCAAAGAGTTGCTGAATTTTTTGAGGGTGCTGTTGTTGTATTTCCTCCTACACTGCACACTTCACCTATCGATGACCTGTCTGGCCCCTGGATGCATGTGGTGGATAAGAAAGAATAATTTTAAATGTGTTTGGACTACTTTTTTTTTTTGAGATTTTGAAGTATCTTAGTTGCCCTGATAAGGAGTTGTCTTTCTACTTTTAAAGTGTGAAAGTACACGTATCATCCTGCATGGTGCCATGTGCTATTGTAGTTTTGAAAATTACAGAGTGGCAGTGAGGATCTGAATCACTGGATTTCTAGAGCATGGGTGATCAGACTGGCCTTTGGGGTTAAAGCATTGCCTCATTAACCACTATGAAACACCATGCTAAATGGAAAGTGCCTTCCATTGAAGACTAAGCTCTTGGGCACTGGAAGTAAACGTATCTCACAGTTATACTGGATCATCCATAATTCCAGCAGAATTCTTCACTGTGACCAAAATCCATAGCCTTTTCATGGAGGCTCCAAATAATCTGGCTTCTAGTTATCACACTTTGGGGGATTGAGTTGATTTGTTTCTTATTGTTTTCTCAAATTTGGAAGTTTCGTGGGCTATTTTTATTCTTGTATTGGTTGTCCTCAAAATCTTATCATGCATTTTAAAGTCTAAAATTAATTAATATATTAGCCATTTTCCAGAATAATACCAGAAGACTTTGATCATATTTCTGCTGCCTTTCAATTGATGTAATGTTGTTGCTCATAAACTTAGATATTTTCTTTAAGCCCATTAATTAACATTATTATTCTGAGTTGTGTCTATGACCTACACCACAGCTCACAGCAATGCTGGATGCTTTACTCACTGAGCAAGGCCAGGGTTGGAATATGCATCCTCACGGATACCAGTCAGGGTTGTTACTGCTGAGCTACAGTGAGAGCCCCCTGAGATGATTATTCTTTCTAAAGAAAATCTTTTAGAAGTTTCTTTAGCAAAAATGTATCAATAAATTTTCTTCAGTTTTGTTTCTGTTTTTAAAATCAGAAAATATGGGAGTTCCTGCTGTGGTACAGTGGGTTAAGAATTTGACTGACGTGGCTCAGGTCACTGCAGAGGCTCAGGTTCAATCCCTGGGCCAGCACAGGCAGTTGAAGGATCCTGCATTGCTGCAGGTGCAGCATAGGTCACAGTTGTAGCTCAGATTCAACCTCTGGCCCCAGGAGCTTCCATCTGTCACAAGTGCAGCCATTAAAAAAAAAAAAAAAAATTGGAAAATATGTTTAATCTGTCCTTATTTTTGAGGACATATGGAAGTTCCTAGCCCAGGGTGCAGATCTTAGCCACAGCTGTGAGCTATGCTGCAGCCACAATAATGCTGGACCATTAATGCACTGCACAAGGCCAGGGATCAAATCTGCAACTCAGCAGCCACCCAAGCTGCCGCAGAGACAATGCTGGATCCTTAACCTCCTATGCCACAGTAGGAACTCCTGTCCTTATTTTTAAAGATGAGCATAGTTTTAAAACTTAGATAACTTTTCTGCATACATAATTATAGTCTGACATTTGTTTTTTGCTGAGCATTTTGAAGAGATAATAATTTACCATATCCTGGTTTCCATTGTTGCTGTTTATCTGATTGATATTCTGTGAGTATGCATTCTTTTTTCTTTCTTGATGCTTGTAAGGTCTTTTTTGTTTTGTTAAGTAATCAACAGTTTCACCACAATATGTCTAGGATTTATTTAAGCTTAGTGATCTATTTGGTAGTAGCCATGCTTCTTATATTTATGGATTTATATCTTTTAACCATTCTGAAAAATTCTCAGTCATTGTCTTTATTGCAGCTTTTCATTCTAATTCTATCCTTTTACAACTTTGACTCCATATGTCAAATCATTTCATCTTTCATATCTCATTAAATTCTATTAATATTTTCCATCTCCTTGTTTCTATGTTGCATTCTGAGTAATTTCCACCGGTCTGTATTTTAGTGTACTAATTCTCTCTTCAACTGTGTTCAATATGCTATTTAATTCTGAACATTTTTTTCTTCAGGTATTTACTTAACATCAACTTTACTGAGCTATTATTTACATGAAAGAGAATATATCCCCTAGTAAGGATACAGTTTGGTTTTTGTCAAACACGCTTATATGTGCAATCATCACCCATAATCACATTTCCATAATGTGATTATGCAAAAGCATCCTTCTTTCTTGTTTGATCTATTCTCTTCTTCTCCCAGCCTTGACCCCTGGCAATATTAATCCATTTTCTTAAACCATAGGTTAGTTTTTCTGTTTGAGGATATTATGTGTATAGAATCATATAGTTTGGACTATTTGATGTTTGGTTTCTTTCACTCAGTGCAGTGCTTTTGAGATTCATGCATGTTGTTGTGTTTATCAGTAATTCTAATGAATTTATTTCTGAGTAGCATTCCATTCAATGGATATACCATGAATTAGTAGTCCTTTTCCTATTGATCAACATTTGGGATGCTTACAAGTTTTTGGCTTTTATGAAGCCACAGAATGAATCTGTTATGAATATTTGTGTACAAGTCTCTGTGCAGACATATGTTTTTGTTTCTCTTATGTACAATTGTTGTATAATAAATGTATGTTTAATTTTAAAAGAAACTACCAAATGCTTTGCTAATGTAGGTGTACTTGTTAATTCCCATCAGCAATATATATGAATTCCGGTGTGCCCCATATCCTAACCAACACTTGGTATGGTTAGTCTTTTTAGTTTTCACCCTTCTAAGAAGTGTGTGATGGTATCTTGTGGTTTTAATTTGCATTTCCCTAAGGACTAATGATGTTACGAATATTTTCTTTTCTTTACTGGCTCTTCATATAGTTTCTTTAGTGAAATGTCTATTCAGATATTTCGACCACTTAAAAAATTGGGTTATTTATATTCTTACTGTTGAGTTGCAAGAGTTTTTAATATCTTCTGAAGGGTAGTCCTTTATCAGAGGACTACTGATAAAAGATAGAAAGGGAGTTCCTGCCGTGGCTCAGTGGTTAATGAATCCAACTAGGAACCATGAGGTTGTGGGTTTGATCCCTGGCATTGCTCAGTGGGTTAAGGATCTGGTGTTGCTGTGAGCTGTGGTGTAGGTTGCAGACGCGGCTCGGATCCCGCATTGCTGTGGCTGTGGCTGTGGCATCGCCCATGGCTGTGGTGTCGACCAGCGGCTACAGCTCCAATTTGACCCCTAGCCTGGGAACCTCCATATGCCACGGGTGCAGCTCTAAAAAAAAAAATAAAAAAAGGAAAGAAAGAAAGAGTCAGAATAGATATCTTTGAGTTCTCTCTGATCTTGGGGGGAAAGAATTCAGCTGGTAAACTTAGTATGAAGAGTAAGTTTTTGAAAGGCATCTTTTTATTTATTTTTATTTTATTTTATTATTATTATTATTTTTTGTCTTTTTGCCTTTTATGTAGAGCCGCACCCGCGGCATATGGATGTTCCCAGGCTAGGGGTCTAACAGGAGCTGCACCTGCCAGCCTTCGCCACAGCCACAGCAACGTGGGATCCGAGCCGCGTCTTCAACCTACACCACAGCTAACGGCAACAGCGGATCCTTAACCCACTGAGCAAGGTCAGGGATCGAACCCGCAACCTCATGGTCCTTAGTCAGATTCGTTAACCACTGAGCCATGAAGGGAACTCCGAAAGACATCTTTTTATATGAAACTAAAATAAAAATTCACAGTCTTTTTTTTCTAGGACCTATGAGGTCTGTTATGTTTAGAAATCAAGAATTTTCAGAGTTTAGAATGACAGTTTAGTTCACATAGTATTTACTACTTAAAAACTCCTTGGGGACTGAGCAATACCTCATAATCAAAGGCATACTTATTTCTGCAGCAAAGCATGAATGTTCACTCTACATGAGATAAATAGAATCTTTATTAGTCTCATGTCAGTTCAAGTCAGGTTTTCTTGTTAAATGAGCTCCAATCACATCAAGTTTTGCTACCAAAGGAGTGCTGATAATACTGTTCTTAGCTCTTTTTCTTGGATTTCAGAATTTCAGGGAAGGGGTTGAGGACCTGTAATAGATGGTAACAGTCAATAGCTCTGAGAGGGAAAGTTTGAAGGGAAGTCAATGCCTGCCACAAGGCTTGCCTTAGGAGAAGACTTTGGTAGAAAAGTAATTCTAAAGCAAATATGGGAGGCAGTGATAGAGGAGTCTCAGTTGAAACAGACAGTTGTCATAATTGATTAAAGTCACATTGTTTTAATTTTGCAAATTTGCAAAAACACATGACTCCATGAACACACTGCTAGTCCCTCCCAAAGCCTTGGGGAAAGGTTTGTAGAAGTGAGAAGCCATGAAGCTTAGACTCCATTAACTTCTTTATAGTAAATCTGACTCTATGTACAAGAAAGCAGCATTCTTAAAGTGACAGCTCAAAGCCTGACTTTGCCTCCTCCATCAACAATTATCTATATCCTTCAGAAAAAACTCCCCTGTGAACTGTATTTATTTATTAAAATAGGGCCATTCTCTGCATGTGGTTATGCACCAGCTTTTCTCCATTCACATTGTACTGAGCACATTTTCCCTCTATTTGATACTTTTAATGGCTGTATAGAATTTCCCTCTATTTGATAGTTTTAATGGCTGTATAGAATTTCATCATAT
>PVHT020003426.1:2127211-2239711 GCA_004024745.2 Catagonus wagneri | reverse complement strand
GTGAGATGATCATATTAATTTGTTGATGTCATGATTTAACATCGAAAGCCTTCCTGGTGCCAGATTACCCTTGCATTTCTGGAGCAAGCCCTTTTTGGTCGTGGAACACTGTTATTTTGATACACTTCTAGATTTGCTTTGCCAATTTCTTAATTTAAAATTTTGCATTGAAATTCCTGAGATCATGCTATAGTTTCCTATTTTTGTACCATTTTTTATCAGGTTTGGGAATAAAGTTGTCTTGGAATCATAAAATGAATTAGGGCACTTTCCAACTTTTTATTATGGTCTGAGTTATTTCAAATTATAAAGGAATTATCTGTTCCTTAAAAATGAGATAGAACTCAGCTGTGAAACTCTTTAGTTCTGGTTCTTTTCAAACTGATAGATCTGCCATCACTTTTATGTCTTCTATGATAACTAGTCTATTCAGGTTTTGTTCTGTAATTTCTTGCATAAACTTAAAAAATAGCTTTTTTGAGGCATAATTTACTTGTCACAAAATTCAGTTCCTTTTAGTAATATGCAATTTTAAGTGTACAATTCTATGATGTTTCGTAACATAGATCAATTTAAACTATTCATATTTTTCTAGCAAATAGTCATTTCCTCCAGGTTATTAACTGGTTCCATAGAATTACTCATAATATTTTCTTATAATTATATACCTATGGAAATGTTGACTTTTCAGATGAACATGGTACTGTGAGGAAAAAAAAAAGAAGAAGAAATGGAGATAATGCCTGGCGCAGTCCATAAACTGTCGGGAGCACATTTATTGAAATAACCGAGCAATTTGTAAGTCAGGGCCTACAAAGTGCAATTTTCTTAATGTCCCTATTGGAAGTTTTCTGACCGATGCTGTAGCCTAGATGCCCACAGTTCCTTGAATCAGAGCTGAGACTGAGAAGTTTCAGATGAGGAGGCAAAGCCACAACATCTGGCATTTTCTGTGTCTTAGTGTTTTTTTTTTTTCAGCTAGACACTTCCTTCAATTAAAAATTCTCATAATAACACCAGTGTGTTTTACCACCTTATGTGGGGACATTTCACTGTGGGTGTGTGTAACCATAGGTCAAACAATTTTTAACACCAACAATCCAATAAGTTGAACCCTGCACGTTAAAATCAGACTTGTATGTAAAATGTCTAGGAGTTTCCTGGTGACCCAATGGGTTGAGGACCCAGTGTTGTCACTGCTGTGACTCAGTCACTGCAATGGCACGAGTTCAGTCCCTGGTCCAGGAACTTCCATGGCATGGGCATGATCAAAAAACTAAACTTAAAAAAAAGTCTAATACCACTAAATTGTAGAATTCATATGGATATCTTAGATACAATGTACAATGAACTGAAGCAAGTATGAATTTATGTCCTATTTTAAAACTTCATTTTATTGACGTAATTTACCTACAGTAAAATTCATCATTTTGAGTTATACAGCTCAATGGGTTTTCATGAATATGTATGGTTCTGTCGCCACCATCACAGTCCAGATCTAGAATATTTCTATCATCTCCAATCTTCCTCCTTCCCCCTTCCCCCTTTCTAGTCAGTTCTCCCTCCCAACTCCTAATCTCTGGCAGTCACTGATCTGATTTTTATCTCTAGAGTTTTGCTTTTTCAAGATTGTTATGTAAATAGGATCATATGGTTTAAAATCTTTTGTGTCTGGCATTAGTTAGCTATATTTTTGAGATTCATGTTATTGCATGAATCAGTTCATTCCTTTTCTTTGCTGAATACTATTCTGTTGTATGATGTACCACATTTACTTATCCATTCACCATTTAAAAGATATTTGTTTCCAGTCTGTGGAAACTACATTTAAAGCTGTGTGCAACTTTAACATACAGGTTTCCATGTGGATGTATGTTTGTCTTTCTCTTGTGTGGGAGATTGCTGGGCTGAATGGCAAATGTGTGTTTAATTTTATAAGAAATTGCCAACCAGTGTTCCAAAGTGACTTCCTTACCATTTTGCATTTCTACCAATGGTAAAAGAGAGTTAGAATTGCTCCATCTCCTCACTAACCCCTCATATTTTCAGACTTGTTAATGCTTGGCCGTTAGGGTATGTATGTAGTGGTATATCACCGTGGTTTTAATTTGTATTTTCTATTGGTTTATGCGTTTATTTGCCATCACATCTCTTTTGTGCAGTATCTGTTTAAATTTTTGGCCATTTAGGGAATGGGTTTGTTTTCTTAGTATTGAGTTTTAGGTGTTCTTTATTCTGCATACAAAATCCCTTATCAGATACTTGTTTTACAAATATTTCCCCCTGTCTGTAGCCTGTCATTTCATCTTCATAACTGAATCTTTAGAAGAACTAAAGTTTTTAAGTCCAGTTTATTGATGTCCCCCCCATGGTTTGTGTTTTTTGTGTTCTTACTGAGAAATCTTTACCTAGCCTAAGGTCATATAGTTAATCTACAAGTTTTATAGTTTTAGGTTTTATGTATTTGTCTATGATTCATCTCAAGTTAATTTTATATATAATATGGAGAAGAGATCATGTTTCATGTTACATGAAATTAAATTGCATCTAATTGTTCTAGAACTGTTGTTGAAAAAGCTTTCTCTGTTGAAGTACCTCAGCATGTTTGTTGATTATCGATTGACCATATTTCTGTGGGTCTGTTTCTAGAGTTTCTTTTCAATTCTACTTATTTAAGTATCTATACCTATGTCAGTACTATACCGTCTTGATTACTATAGCTTTAGAGCAAGTCTTGAGATCAGTTAGTGTAAGAATTCCAATTTTGTCTTTTTCAAAATTGATTTTCCATTCTAGACCCTCTGCTTTTCCATATAAATTTTAGAATTAGCTTGTCAGTTTCTTCCAAAAAGCTTGCTGATGCTTTGTCTGGGATTTTGTGGATTATAAAGATCAATTTGGAGAGAATTAAGAGCTTAATGATATTGAGTGGTCCAAACTATGAACATACTATAGCTCTATTTATTTAGGTCTTTTTTCAGTTCTCTCATTGATGTTTGGTAGTTTCCGACATGCAGCTCTTACACTTATATTGTGAGATTTATCCCTAAGTGTTTTATGTTTAATGCTACTGTAAATAACATGGTTTTAAAATTTGTTGTTTTACAATTGTTCATTGTTAGTATATAGAAATATAGTTGATTTTTGAATATTGACTTGTTTCCTGTGACCTTCCTGAACTTATTAGTTCCAGTAGATTTTTGTAGCAATCCAATGCTTTCTCTTTTTGTGTCTTTTTTTTTAGGGCCACTCTCACAGCATATGGAGGTTCCCAGGCTAGGGGTCCAGTTGGAGCTACAGCTACAGGCCTACACCACAGCCACAGCAATGCCAGATCCTAGCCGCCTCTGCGACGCCAGATCCTTAACCCACTGAGCGAGGCCAGGGATCGAACCAGCGTCCTCATGGACGCAAGTTGGGTTTGTTAACCGCTGAGCCATGATGGGAACTCCAACCTAATGCTTTTTTGAGTTATGTCAAAATACAACTGTGATCTTGGAGGTGGGGGTAATTTTTTGAGGGGCGGGGGGTCTGGTACCTGTGGGTGCCTGGTTAAAGAGTGATAGAGATTTTTATAAGCCTTACAATGACCACAGAATATTTAGCACCCTTTCAGGCCTGTTGCTCTGAGTGCATCCCCTGTGTATAAAATAAACCGTAATGTCTATCATCTCTACTTTATTAGAAATTGCTACAACTCCCAAATTAATAGGTATTTCCAGAAACTTCTGAATTAGATCTAAGATATTAGTGATAGAGGATTGTATGTGTGTTATGGTTTATGTGTATGAATTTTGAAGCTGACTAGAGTTCCTGAGGTAGAGGTGGGGAGTGGGCTTCCCTCAATAAACAGCAGCAAGGGGTGGCAGGAGAGATCCAGGATCCACCACTGTGTTGTTCTGATGGTCGTTGTGGGACCGTATGCCTTACACTCGTGATTCCTAAATTTTGTTTTGTGATGCTCTCGTTTTTTTCCTTCTCAGTAAAAATTCTACAATCAAATAAATTTGGGACAAGCATCACACCATATCCTTCTCTTAGAGTTTCACGATGTCCCTTCGTGTATAAAGGCTACGAGAAAACCTAATGATCCATGTTTACACAGCTTTGTTAAATCCAACATTCCTCAAACTCATTTGACCATGGAACTCTTCTTTAATATAAACCCTCCTAGGAGTTCCCTTCTGGCACAGCAGGTTAAGGATCCAGCATTTTCACTGTAGTGGCTCGCGTCACTGCTATGGTATGAGTTCTGTCCCTGACATGGACCTTGCACACGCCATAGTGTAGCCAAAATATATATCTATATCTATGTACCTATATATCTACATGTCTGTATATATCTATATCTATATCTATATCTATATCTATATCTATATCTATATCTATATCTATATCTCCTCCTAATAGCCAAAAGCTCTTTAGCTCTTCCTATAGAAAATACACTAAGGAAAATATTGCCTTGAATTATTCTGTGATCTCTTTCTCACCTTCAATATGAGAATGATTTTCACATAAGGCTGTTGTGTAAGAACTAGGGGGTTGCTACAAAATGCTCTGAGCAATAGAAAGTGCTTAGAATCTACAGCGGAGAGAAGTTTATGTTTTAGATGTCTTTATTTCCTTCTCTTTGGACTTAGAAATGATGAGCAAATATTCTCCCAGCGTTTGCTGCTGAACTAGCCAAGAGAATGATTCTCCCCCACACTTCAGTGTTTCTTGGTCTTTCCTGATTTCCTCTTTGCTTGTATTTCAAACCCTCTTTCTTGCTTTGCTCTGGTTTGTGGCAAAATTGAGCCATCAAACTGTAAAGAAGATTTTCTGCAAGAGGCGTTGTGCTACCTGCTCGTGTGCTTTGCGTAGGGAATAGGGCAACAGAAAAATAAAGGAGATTCTCTTAATCTTTCAGAGAAAATAATTTTCTAATGATTGACAGCATGCAATTAAACCAGCAATAACATAAACAACATTGCCATTTTTCATGTGAAGCAGCTTGTATTGTAATTGATCATATCTGAGACAACAGCTGATGCCAGGATTTGTGTTGATCCTTGATGCAAAGTTGTAGCTTTTAAGGAAAGTGCAGCTGGAAACCTGCTCCAAATTGCCTGCCTCTGTAATTAAAAGTATAAATGTTTCAAGTTGAATTCATCCTATTAGTAAGATTTTAGGAAACAAAAAGTTAATTTATTCACATTCGATATGGTCTGTAAATGCCACCATTATATGCCTTCCACTGGCCTTTGATTAGCTATGGATTAATAAAACTTTTATACCTCCTTTGTCAGCCTCATTTTGAACTCTGTTTTTGCATACTGTTACTATTAAATAAATGAATTAGTGTCCAGAAATGTGTCATGCATATTACCTAGCAGCAGGAAGCATAATACAGTGGTCAGCTCCCCGGGAGCGTTATAAATCCTAATGCGCTCGGTAACCTGCTCACGTGGACCTATTAAAAGCATGATGATTTAGTGGAGCTGTATTTGTGCTTAACAATGGAATTTTAGTTAATTCAAAACAATGTAAATCATCTCCAATTACAGTATTTGAATATTCACAGTTGCTTCACTAGTAAACCTACCGTTACTAAGTTAAAAAAAAAAAAAAGCCACTCGCCAATTTTTGAAAAAAGCATCGTTCTAAGTCACTTGCTTGGAGTAACGTTCAGGCAGGTTTTGGTAGCTTATGTGAAAAGTACCCAACCCGGGAGAACAGTGTTTATCTGGCATAGCTTTGCTGTTTGGACGCCAAAGCAATTTAGGGCGTCCACAAAAATGAGGAAGTGGGTGGGGGTGGGGGTGGGGGTGGGGAGAATGGGAGCGGGGCTGATGCTGTTGCACCTGCAAAGCTCAGGTAAGCGCAGTAATTGTGCTAGTGAGATGCTGTCGCTGCCTGGCTGCCTGCGTTCCTAGAGGCAGCTGAGGGCTTTTTTTTGTTGTTGCTGCTGTTATCAAAGTCATTTCAGATCCGTGTCAGTAGCTTCTTGATACCACAAGTATTGCTGTGTCCCTGTGGGTACAGCGCAGACCAGAGAGGATCCTTGGGTTTGAAACAGACTCTTTTATGCTCAAGGTCTCAGAGGGCCTTTCTGGGAAATAATGATGATTAGCTGTCCGGCTGGCAGCGGCTGCTTTCAGCATTGCAGGCCCTTGGCGCTGTGGCAGAATCAGCTTGGACCTCTGCGTGGGAGAGAGGACCAGCCCACTTGCCTGCCAGTCCCTGGTCTTTCCAGAGAGGTGACAGGGAGGAGAATTAATGAGGCACAGGGTGAACTTTATTGAAGGACTGTATTCTGTGCACTGTGGGTCTGGCCATTTAGGGACAAAGCACAGCTCCTCTGGCCTTCCAAAGATGTCTGGGATGAATCCAGCACTAATTTGGTGAAAAACAAAAACTGGAGGGAATGCTGTTGGGCACATTTTTCCACAGTTTGCCAATCAAAGGGCACAGTCCACTTTCTATAATGTTGAAATTATTTGCAATATCACCATCATTTTAGTCAGTGATAGAGGTGGCCTTTGCAACCAGGAAGTCCAGATTCAAAACTTGATGCTTTGGAGTTCCTGTTGTGGCTTAGTGGAAACAAAACTGGCTAGTATACACGAGGATGTGGGTTCGATCCCTGGCCTCGCTCAATGGGTTGAGGATCCGGTGTTGCCGTGAGCTGTGGTGTAGGTCCCAGATGCAGCTACAATCCTGCATTGCTGTGACTGTGGCGCAGGCCAGCAGCTGTGGCTCTGAATTGACCCCCAGCCTGGGATCTTCCATATGCCACACAGGTGGCCCTAAAACAATCAAAATGTTAATGCTGTCTCTCACAAGCTGGGTGACCCTGGGTGAGTTACTTCCCCTCTCTGAACCTCACTTTATCCATCTGTGAGGAAGATTAGATTTATGTACAATAATATGTTGTTTCAGGTGTTGGAGTATAGACTGAGTGAAATGATACACATAAAATATAGGGTAGTGACTGCTGTTTGTATGGCTGATTCATAAGGTGTATGGTTGTGCTGTGTAAATATGGTCTTGATTAGAGGTTGCATATATGTCTGAGCAAGTGATTTCCTTTTCTGATCTTATGTAACAACAGTAGTTCTCTTGTGATTTTGTCTTATCTCTCCTTCCATCCATTCATATGTTCTTCCGTCCTCCACCTGTCCAATTAGCAATACATATGTATGGTAAAAAAAAAAAAATTAAATACTACCAAACAGAAAGTCTGACTTACCTCTGTCTCCTCCATCACTACTCATAGACCCTTAGCTCCTGTCTCGAGATGACTGCAGTTACTAGGTTCCTATGTGTCCTTCCAAAGGTATTACATGCAGACACAAGCACATATAGAACAACCCAGAAGCTGCAGAATACTACCCACATTGTTCAGCATCCAAAAAGTTAGTGCTATATCTTTCCGGCTTTCCGTACTGGTACATCTTACCTGCTCCAATTTCCTTGGTAGTGCATAGTATTATATACTGTGGGTGTCTCTTAAATTTATTTAACCAGTCCTCTATTGATGGGCACTGCAGTTGCTTTTAATCCTTGGCAGTCACATACAACACTGCAGAGAATATCCGTCTATGAACAGGGGTGAATATGCCTGCAGGATATTCTTCCAGCTAAAGGATAAATTCCTGGAGATGGATTTTCTGTGTCAGATTTTTATAGAGACTGTCAAACTGCCCTAAAAAAAAATGTGTTCATCTACCTATCCTCCAAAATATGAGAACACTAGTTTCCCCACACCCTTACTATTTTGTGTTGACTTTTAATTTAGAGCCTCTAATAGCACATGAAAAGATGTTCAATGTCACTACTTATTAGAGAAATGCGAATCAAAACTAAGATGAGGTATCAACCTCACACCAGTCAGAACAGCCATGATCAGAAAGTCTACAAACGATAAATGCTGGAGATGGTGTGGAGAAAAGCAAACCCTCCTACACTGTGGAAAACAGTATGGCGGTCCCTCAAAAAACGAAAAGTAGGACTATCAAATGATCCAGCATTCCCACTCCCAGGTACTTATCTGGAGAAAACTATAGCTCAAAAAGATGCATATACCGTAATGTTCACAGCAGCGCTATTTACATTATCCAAGACATGGAGGCAACCTAAGTGTCCATGGACAGATAAATGAAGAAAGAAGATGTATGCTTGTGTGTGTACGCACACACACTGGAATATTACTCAGCCATAAAAAGAATGAAATAACACCACTAGGGTCAACATGGATGGACCTAGAGATGATCATATGAAGTGAAGTAAGTCAGATAAAGACAGACAGATATCATACATTATCACTTATATGTGAAATTTAAAAAATGAGCTTATTTCCAAAACAGAAACAGACTCACAGACATAGAAAACAAATTTATGATTATCAAAGGAAAAAGGGCGGGGATAAATTAGGATTATGGGATTAAAATGTATACACCACTATGTATAAAACAGATAACAAGGACACACTGTATAGCACAAGAAACTGTACTCGGTTGCTGCGTCCAGCACTGCAGGACAATGGGGAATCCTGGAAGAGGGACAGCGTGGTATAACAAAACACAAGACTCTTTTACATTTAGAAAGTGGGGGACCAGGAGGCACTCTGTTCTGCTGAACAGAGAAAAAGACCTGGACTTTGGCCCACATGTCTTTTATTAAGGAAGGTGCCATATATAGATTAGTGGGCTGGAGCAGGCATAGATAATGACAAGGCTACCTTTTAGTGAATAATAAAGGAAACTATTAGCACTGGTGCATACCTCTAGCTGCATAATGTCTATGAAGGAGACCCTGTACTTTAGAACTCAGAGTCAGCAGATATTTGCCTTTAGAAGAGTTCAGCTGTTCAGTGGTCTCCAACACTCAATATGTTGTAGTAGCTTATAATGAAAAATAATCTTCAAAAGATTACCTATATAAGGGAACCTGCCTCAACATAATGAAGGCCATATGTGACAAACCCAGAGCTAGTAGCATCATTCTCAATGGTGAAGAGCTGAAAGAATTCCCAATGAGATCAGGAACAAGACAAGGATGTGTGCTCTCGCCACTACTATTCAACATAGTTTTGGAAGTCCTAGCCACAGCAGTCAGAGAAGTAAAAGAAATAAAAGGAATCCAAATTGGAAAGGAAGAAGTAAAATTATCACTATTTGCAGATGACATGATACTATACCTAGAAAATCCTAAAGACTCTACCAGAAAACTGCTAGAGCTCATCAATGAATCTGGCAAAGTCACAGGATACACAATTAATACACAGAAATCAACTGCATTTCTATATACTAACAATGAAAGATCAGAAAGAGAAATTAGGGGAGTTCCTGTCATGGTGCAGTGGTTAACGAATCTGACTAGGAAGCACGAGGTCACGGGTTCGATCCCTGGCCTTGCTCAATGGGTTAAGGATCCGGTGTTGCTGTGAGCTGTAGTGTAGGTAGCAGATGTGGCTCGGATCCTACGTTGCTGTGGCTGCGGCATAGGCCAGTGACTGCAGCTCTTAGACCCCTAGCCTGGGAACCTCCACATGCCGCGGGTGCGGCCCTAAAATAAAAAAAGCCAAAAAAAAAAAAAAAGAAAAGAAAGAGAAATTAGGGAAGCAATCCCATTTACCATTGCATCAAAAAGACTAAAATACTTAGGAATAAACCTACCTAAAGAGACAAAAGACCTGTACTCTGAAAACTATAAGACGCAGATGAAAGAAATTAAGGATGACATGAACAAATGGAAAGACATACCATGCTCTTGGACTGGAAGAGTCAATATTATCAAAATGACTATACTACCCAAGACAATCTACAGACTCAATGCAATCCCCATCAAATTACCAGGGACATTTTTCACAGAACTAGAACAAAACATTTTTAAGTTTGTTTGGAGGCACAGAAGACCCAGAATAGCCAAAGACCTCCTGAAAAAGAAAAATGGAGCTGGAGGAATCAGGCACCCTGACTTCAGACTCTACTACAAAGCTACAGTCATCAAAGCCATATGGTACTGGCACAAAGACAGAAACAGAGATCAGTGGAACAGGATAGAAAGCCCAGAATTAAACCCATGAAACTACAGTCAGCTAATCTATGACAAAGGAGGCAAGAATGTACAATGGAGAAAAGAGCCTGTTCAATAAGTGGTGCTGGGAAACTGGACAGCCACATGTAAAAAATGAAATCAGAACACTTCCTAACACCATACAAAAAAATAAACTCAAAATGTTTAAAGGCCTAGATATAAGACCAGATACTATAAAACTCTTAGAGGAAAACATAGGCCAAACACTTTCCAACATAAATGACAGCAACATCTTCTCAGATCCACCTGTTAGAGACAATAAAAATGACAATAAAAAGAAAAATAAACAAATGGGACAATTAAACTTCAAAGTAGAACTGCACAGCAAAGGAAACCCTAAACAAAACGAAAAGACAACCCACAGAATGGGAGAAAATATTTGCAAATGAATCAACTGACAAGGGATTAATTCCAAAATTTACAAACACCTCCTACAGCTCGATACCAAAAACAAACCACCCCATCAAAAAATGGGCAGAAGATCTAAACAGACAGTTCTCCAAAGAAGACATACAGATGGCCAAAAAACACATGAAAAGATGTTCCACATCACTTGTTATTAGAGAAGTGCAAATCAAAACCACTATGAGGTACCACCTTACACTGGCCAGAATGGCCATCATCAAAAAGTCTACAAACAGTAAGTGCTGGAGAGGGTGTGGAGACAAAGGAACCCTATTACACTGTTGGTGGCAATGTAAATTGATGCAGCCACTGTGGAAAACAGTATGGAGATTCCCCAGAAAACTAAAAATAGAATTAACATTTGATCCAGCAATCCCACTCCTGGGCATCTATCCAGAGAATACCATGACTCAAAAAGACACATGTACTCTTATGTTCATTGCAGCACTCTATACAATAGCCAAGTCATGGAAACAGCATAAATGTCCATCGACAGAGGAGTGGCTAAAGAAGATGTGGTACATACACACAATGGAATATTACTCAGCCATTAAAAAGAAAGAAATAACAGCATTTACAGCAGCATGGATGGATTTAGAAATTATCATGCTAAGTGAAGTCAGTCAGGCAATGGGACACCAACATCAAATGCTATCACTTACATGTGGAATCTAAAAAAAGGACACAATGGACTTCTTTGCATAACAGATACTGACTCACAGACTTTGAAAAACTTATGGCTTCCAAATGAGACAGGCTGGGGGGTGAGGGGATGCACCATATTCCATTAGTTTGATTTCCAAGCCATTGCTTCTCCTATTTGGTTTTTCAATTCTAAAATGTTGTTTCAGAGTTCCCTTCGCGGCTCAGCAGAAATGAATTTGACTAGTAACCGTGAGGACTCAGGTTCGATCCCAGGCCTTGCTCAGTGGGTTAAGGATCCAACGTTGCTGTGAGCTGCGGTGTAGGTCACAGATGTGGCTGGGATCTGGTGTTGCTGTAGCTGTGGCGTAGACCAGTAGCTACAGCTCCGATTGGACCCCTAGCCTGGAAACCTCCATAGGCCTTGGGTGTGGCCCTAAAAAGACAAAGAAAGAATATCGTTGTATCAAATATAGATGAAAAAGCAAAGGCATCCCTAACAAGCTCAGCCTCTTTTACTGATGGCAGTGGGGGATGTGGAAGAAATGATGCCCAATTATCAGTACTGTCTGCAACCTATTTCTAGGTTGCTCATTTTGCTTGAGAATGGCCAATAGCTAATACCTCTCTTCAGCATTGCAGGGAAGGAAAATCTAGTGAATTCTCCTTTGCCCTTCAGTGAGGGCTGAAGTGAGAAGGGAGGAACCCCCAGTGTTGTCCGTTTTGACTGTGGGGCTGGAGATCATCAGATCACTTGGAAAGTTACTGCATTCCTACCAAATATTCAAGAACTCACTTGTGAGCACGTTGTTCAGCTATGGTCCTGGGCTTGGACCGGAAGAGGAAGGGAGAAGTCAGGAGTAAGAAGCAAGAGGTCTAATGAGACCACTGCCCCACATTAGCTATGTGATCACTCAATAAATCGCCTATCCTCTCAGCATTTTATGGTCTTACTTGATAAAATAAAGATAAGATTCTGCTATTTTATTGACTTATATTCAAGGTACTACTTATCAAGCATCACAATACCTATGATTTATGAGTCACTTGTATAAAGCTAGACTCAGGCCATTGCTGCTCTTTGATGGTGACTATTATTATCATCACCACCTTTACTGATAAAGAACCAGGAATTGAGGGAAGGTAATACTTTGCCTGAATGCACAAAGCCACTGGCAAAGGTGAGGGTTGGACCCCAGGTGTTTTTTTTTTACCTTGACTACTGTGTGTCTAGCCACTATCCTGCCTCTGGGGCCACGCTGTGGGGTGGAGAGTGCCATCCCCATTCTTCAGTGACCTGAGGCTCAGAGAGATGATGAGTGGGCATTACTGATCGTCTCCCTGGGTTTGGATGGGATCGAATGAGAGAGTGTAAGGGAAAGTGCTGTGAAGACTCTACTCCCTTACAGAGATGAGCTTATTAATTGGGCTGTTGCAGTTGGGTCACGCGGGTGGGTAGAAGCTCACACATTGCAGGGTAATGATGCTGTGAGAGCAGTGGGATGAAAAGGAGGGGCGATTTGCTGGTCAGTTGCTTTGTTTAAATAATGCCGAGCAATAATTTTTGTTGTGTTTTTAATATCAGCTTACTGGATTTTTTGGACACAGTACAAACAGCCATAAACGATTCCTATGAACACCGTACTGTTTTATGTTTCAGATCACAAATTGTGTGTGTGCAGAAATTAATATGCATATTCACACATGTATGTACATACACACATTTACATTAACATTAATATATATCTGTCTGTACATATGTATATAAACACACACAGTCAATATCCTTGGTGTTTTCTTCCTTAAACTTTCCTATAATTCCTTAGGTAGAAAGAATAGGAATGAATCTGCCAATGCTTAAAGTAGTGGCGAGAGATTAAGGCAGTAATTTACCATGACAAAGATGAAAAAAAAAAAAATAAAAAGATCAAGCTGATTTTTATTCATGAGAACCACTCATTCATTCAACAAATGTGCTACTAAATTTAATACTTCCAGCTTTTGGTTAGTGTTTTAAATAATTCTGTTTTATTTTCTGATCAGAACATAAACTAGAGAGATGTACAGTATTTCAAGGCTGGATCATACATTTAAAGCAAATTTTTTCTTTTTTTATTTTTATGGAAATATAGTGTCATGTTAATTTCAGATGTATAGCAAAATGAATCAGTTATGCATAGACATATATCCATTCTTTTTCAGATTTTTTTCTCATATAGGTTATTATAGAATATTAAGTAGATTTCCTTGTGCTATAGAGGAGGTCCTTGTTACTTATCTATTTTATATATAGTAGTGTGCATATGTTAATTCCAATCTCTCTAATTTATCCCTCCCCCTGTTTCTCCTTTGGTAACCATAAGTTTTGGTTTTGAAATCTTTGAGTCTATTTCTGTTTTGTGAAACTCTTTTGTGTGATTTCTATTAGCTTCTACATATTAGCGACTTCATATGATATTTATTTTTCTCTGTCTGATTTACTTACTATGATAATCCATAAGTCCATCAGTGTTGCTGCAAATGGCATTATTTCATTCTTTTTTGTGGCTGAGTAATATTCTGTTGTATGTGTGTACCACATCTTCTTTATCCATTTCTCTGTTGCTGGACATTTAGGTTGCTTCCATGTCCTGGCAATTGTTAATAGTGCTGTAATGAGTATTGGGGCGCATCTATCTTTTTGAATTAGGTTTTTCTCTGGATATATGTCCAGGAGTGGGAATGTTGGATCATATGGTAGTTCTAGTTTTAGCTTTTTTAGCAATCTCCATATTGTTTTCCATAGTGGCTGCACTAATTTACATTCCCACCAACAGTGTAAGCAGATTCCCCTTTCTCCACACCCTCTATAGCATTTATCATTTATAGACTTTTTGATGATGGCCATTCTGACAGATGTGAGGGGATAGTTCATTATAGTTTTGACATGTATTTCTCTAGTAAGTAGCAATGTTAAAGGATCTTTTTGTGTGCCTGTTGGCCACCTTCTTTGGATAAATGTCTTTTTGGGTCTTCTACCCATTTTTTGATTTTTTTTTAAATATTGAGCTATATGAAATTAATTGCTTGTTGGTTACATCATTTGTAAGTATTTTCTCCCATTCTGTAGATTCTGTTTTCTTTTTGTTTATGGTTTCCTTTGCTGTGCAAAAGCTTTTAAGTTTATTTAGGTTCCCTTTGTTTATTTTTCCTTTTGCTTCCATTTCTCTAGGAGATGGATCCAAAAATTATTGCTATGACTTATGTCAAGGAGTGTCCTGCTTATGTTCTCCGCTAGGAATTTTATAGTAACTGGTCTTAAATTTAGGTTTTTAATCCATTTTTAGTTTATTTTTATATGGTATTAGAGAATTTTACAATTTCATTATTTTACATGTAGTTGTCCAGTTTTCTCACCACCACTTATTGAAGAAGTCCTTTATCTACTCTATATTCTTGTTTCCTTGACCATAAGTAAGTGTATTTATTTCTGGGCTTTCTATCCTGTTCCATTGATCTATACATCTGTTTCTGTGCCAGTACCATACTGTTTTGTTGACTGTAACTTTGTAGTATAGTCTGAAGTCAGGAAACCTGATTCTTCCAGTTCCATTTTTCCTTCTTATGATTGCTTTTACTATTTGGGGTCTTTTGTGTTTCCGTACAAATTAAGAAAATTTTTGATCTAGTTCTGTGAAAAATGCCATTGTTAGTTTGATAGAGATTGCATTGATTCTATAGAGTGCCTTAGCTAGTATGGTCTTTTTAACAATATTGATTCTTCCGATCCATAAACGTGGTATACCTTTCCATCTCTGTATGTTATCTTCAGTTTCTTTTATCATCATCTTAGAGACTTCTTGCAGACATCATAGCTTTCAGAGGACAGGTCTTTTGTCTCCTTAGGTAGGTTTATTACAACGTATTTTATTCTTTTTGATACAGTGGTAAATGGTATTGTTTCCTTAGTTTCTCTTTCTAATCTTTTGCTGTTAGTGCATAGAAATGCAGCAAATTTCTGTATATTAATTTTGTATCATGCAACTTTACCCAATTCATCAATGAGCTCCAATCGTTTTCTGGTGGAGTCTTTAGAATTTTCTTTTTTTTTTTTTTGGCTTTTTTTGTCATTTTAGGGCCGCACCGGCGGCATATGGAGATTCCCAGGCTAGGGGTCTAATTGGAGCTGTAGCTGGTGGCCTGTGCCACAGCCACAGCAACGCAGGATCTGATCCACATCTGCAACCTACACTACAGCTCACGGCAACACCAGATCCTTAACCCACTGAGTGAGGCCAGGGATCAAACCTCCAACCTCATGTTTCCTAGTCGGATTTGTTAACCGCTGCACCATGACGAGAACTCCTAGAATTTTCTGTGTATGGTATCCTATCATCTGCAAACAGTGACAGTTTTACTTCTTCCTTCCCATTGTAAATCAACTATTTTTCAATTAAAAGAAAAAAACTTACATGACAAAAAAATTCCGATTCAGAATGTTTAGAATGGCCTCCAAAACTACTCTCACTCACTCTCCTGGCCCCCACCCCCTTTAATTTTATCTTCCATGTTCTTTTTCTTTTTTCTCTCTCCTGTATTTTGTCTTTTTAGGGCTGCACCTGTGGCATATGGAGGTTCCCAGACTAGGGGTCAGATTGGAGCTGTGGCTGTCAGACTACACTACAGCTCACAGCAAGGCCAGATCCTTAACCCATTGAACCAGGCCAGGGATCAAACCCGTATCCTCGTGGATGCTAGTTGGGTTCGTTAACCACTGAGACATGACAGGAACTCCCTATCTTCCACATTCTTTAATTCACTTTATTCCAGCCTCACTGGTCTTCCTTTAATTCATTGAACTTGACAAGTCCTTCCCTCCTCAGGATCTCTGTAGATGCTGCTCCCTGATATTTTAATCTCCTTCCCGTGGTCTGACTCATTGATTTTTTTTTTAATAACAATGAATTTTATTTCAATTATAGGTGTACAAAAAATCATCACAAGTCAGTTTGACAGATTTTGTGTCCCAAACCCACAGTCATCCCCCAACCCCCCAGATTATCTTATTTGAAAAACCAAGGTTTTCCAAAGCCTGTGAGTCATTGTCTGTTCTGTAAAAAGGTTCATTGTGTCTTTTTAGTTTCCACATATAAGTGGTAGCATTGGGTGTTGCTATCTAATTGTCTGACTGGTTTCACTTCGCATGATAATTTCTAGGTCCATCCATGTTGCTATAAATGTTGGTATTTCATTCCTTTTAATGGCTGAGTAATATTCCATTGTGTGTATGTACCATATCCTCCCTATCCACTCTTCTGTTGATGGGCATTTAGGTTGTTTCCATGACTTGGCTATTGCATAGAGTGCTGCGATGAACACTGGAGTACATGTGTCTTTTCGAGTCATGGTTTCTGCTGGATAGATGCCCAGGAGTGGGATTGCTGGATCAAATGGTAATTCTATTTTTAGTTTTCTGAGGAATCTCCATACTGTTTTCCACAGTGGTTGCACCAATTTGCATTCCCACCAACAGTGTAATAGGGATCCTTTTTCTCCACACCCTCTCCAGCACTTATTGTTTGTAGACTTTTTGATGATGACCATTCTAGCCGGTGTAAGGTGGTACCTCATAGTGGTTTTGATTTGCATTTCTCTAATGAGGAGCGATGTTGAACATCTTTTCATGTGTTTATTTGCCATCTGCATGTCTTCTTTGGAGAATTGTCTGCCTAGATCCTCTGCCCATTTTTTGATGGGGTTGTTTGTTTCTTTGGTATTGAGCTCGTTGATGTTTTGATCTCACTGTAAATGTCTCTTGCCAAGACACTTTCCCTGAGCCCCCGTTCAAAAGGAAGTTCCGCCTTATACTTTCTTATAGAGACCTATAACTGCCTCTACAGCCGCCTTGACAATTTATTATTGTATACTTAATTACAACAATTTATTATTGTATACTTAATTACATAATCTCCCACCAGGCTGTAATTCCCCGTAGGACAGGGGTTGTGTCTATTTTGCTCATTGCTTTACTCTCAGAAGCATAATTCCCGGTATATTGTAGGATTCAACTATTTGTTGATTGAATAAAGGAATAAATATTTTCTTCCTTTGCTGGTTCTCTCTGCACAAACATGGAAAGTAAAAGAAAGAAGTTTCCAGCAATTTTCTCCCAGAATTTTTTCTCAGTGTGCTCTCATTATATTAAAGAGGGACTTGGCAATGTGTGTGATCTCTGATTGATAAATATCCTGTGAAAACTCCCACCTCCCCATCCACTTGTCTACACTATTGCTTTTGTTCAAGGCCCATCCCAAGGCTACCTTCCTGCTGCCTAGGAACTTAGTACTTTCTTTTTTGAACTCATGGGGTGCTTATGACCTGTCTAACTCAAATGGTAGATAATGTTCATAAAATGTAGGCAATAATATTCAGCCCAAGTGCAATGATTTAGCATAAAGAACCAGCTGACCCAGAGCCGCTTAGAAATAACTCGTGGCCCTCAAGAAATACTTAAAATTTTCTTAATTGTTGTTTAATGCACTCAACAGATATTTATTCAACATACTGGGAACTGTGTTTTATCAAGAGATACACCAGTGAGTCAAACCCAACAGAGCTCCTGCCCTTATGAAGTGCATGGTCCAGTGCTGCTTGATCAGTTGAAAAAAGGCACAGTGGAGTTCCTGTTGTGGATCAGTGGCTTAAGGAACAAGTGTTGTCTCTGTGAGGATGAAGGTTCTATCCCTGGCCTCGTTCAGTGTGTCAAGCATCTGCCGTTGCCACAGGCTGCAGCATAGGTCACAAATATGGCTCGGATCTGGAGTGGCTATGATGTAGGCAGGCAGCTGCAGCTCTGATTCCATCCCTAGCCCAGGAACTTCCATATGCTGCAGGTGTGGCCATAAAAAGAAAAGAAAAGGGAAAAAAAATCACAGTGACATATTCTCACGTGGACACCTCCCAAGGTTTACTGTGGGACTTGTACTAGACCAGGAAGACATTACATATAACCTTTTCATGGCCATGAAATATCCTAACATCTTCTTCCAAGAATATCAGTAGTAGTGCCCTGTAGCTTTCTAGGTATCTGAGCTCCAGATGTTATTAGGAATAGCCTGTAGCTGAGACTTACTCACCAACCCATGCCCCTAGCCTCTCTGGTTTCAGCACAGCTATTGCAGACCATTCCATACACTATGGTAACCACTGAAGTTTCTGCTCAGTGTTCTCTAGTGTGCAGAAGGCCACTTAGCTATGCACAGGTGCAATCCAGTGTGTGTGGGTAGGGGAGGGATGGGAGTTTAGTGCTCTGGAAGGTACCTCTCCATCATCATGGGCCACCTGCGGGTGGATAAATATCCCAGCTTCCCATCTCAGGGGTGCATTTCTGAGGTTTTGCAGTAGGAGTCCACATGCACATGGACTTACTAGCACATGGACACACTCCATGTTAACTCTTTTGTCTTCCCTATCTCTCCTCCCAGTCGGACTACCTGCGCCCAAGTCCTCATTATAGGGTTTGCTTTCAGAGGACGAGTCCACAAACTCTGGTTTGCCCTCGCTTAGAGAAAACTCACCAAAAAAAAAGCTATATTTATTACACTTAATTGCATCTTCCTTATTTCTCCCACTAGAAGTAAGACCAACCCAGCCAAAGAAAAAACTAAGATATGTAAGAGAAAACTAAGATATGTAAGTGTGATACCTATTCTCAAGGAACACACCACTTATCAGAAGAACCATCTTTCCTAAGCCTATGTTACAGAACAAAAAAATTTGATTAAGGACCTCCATTATTCCCCTTCTCCAACCTATATGCACTTCTGTGGGAATATATGACCCAACAAATAACTGTACAAATTGGAACTGACACAGAATCTGGTATGGGCCCTTTTCTCCCTTTGCTATAGCCTGGACTTTCAATGATGACACATGACAGAAACTCGACTCAAAGTAGCTTAAGCCAAAAGGCAATGTATTTTCTGGAGTAGCTGGGAAGTCAAGGGGTGCACTGGCTTCAGGCATGGGGAGATCCTGAATCTCAATGATGTTGTCAGGGTTTTATATGTCTTCATTTCTTACATCTGATTCTTCTGGGTTGGCTTTACTCTCAGGACTCTTTGCATGAGAGAAAAAAAACGACTCCCAGCAGGTCTTTCCTTAGCTGGTGCTTTTATTTCATTACCCAACAAAAAAGAGCCCCTCTCTTTCCCAATATCTGTATTAAACTTCATGGAGACGATATGCCCTGCTTGGATTGTGTGCTTATCCATGAAACAGTCATGGTGGCCAAAGGGATGGGAAACTCTGGCAAGAATGAATCACACGCCTGTCACTGGGTGGGAGGGTGGGAAAAGCTCATCCTCAGAGAAACAGGGGCCCTATTTCTAGAAGCAAAGTAACCACAGCAGTTGGGGCACTAAAGCTAAGTATGATCCTTTGTAGATCCCAGGGCTAAGACAAGTATTTTCCTCTAGAATTAGGGTAGTTGGTGTCCTAAGATTAGTGAGATTCTTGGATGGAGGGCAGATGTTTGTTTATTTGGATATACCAAAACCAAGAAGGGTACAACCTCAAAGTCATAGTTTCTGGAGCTCTTGGTGCAGCTCTGGGATGTCTGTGGAGGCCCCGTTTAGCTGTATCCTGTACCCCCTCCCCCTCTGAATGTTGAGCACTTCGGTGGTGAATGTGATGGCCAGGTTTTTCCTAATAAGGTCACCCATGGCTAAAGCCACTGGAAGAACTCTCCAGCTGGAGAGAACAGAAGAAAGAGCAGTAAGACCTTCATTCTTGGGCTTGTTCTGGAGAACATGAAATGCCCTCTCCTCTCTACCAAGTCAGGGGCAAGGCAGCTTCCCCACCCCTATCAAATGTTGAGACATAGAGGGAGTAACTGGACATTGGTCCCTTGTCTCAGCAGTCAGAAGAGCAGCTGACAGAAGCTTGTGCCAAGGCTTTCTGCACATAGCCTGTGCATATTCATTCTGGACCCTACTAATTGGGGAATCTCAAGAGCTTCAACAGCCTGGGAGTGTGTTAGCTACTGCAGGAGGCTGATACCCTACTGGCCCATCTCATAGCAGTATGTGTGTTAGCTCAACCCCAGGGTGGGCCAAGCTGAAGCCTCTCTTTGATCCTTGCCATACCTTTAACTTAAGCCCAAGTGCTTTTCGGGCCAGTGGCACCCGTAACACCTGGTCCCTGTCCATTTTCAGATCAGAGCCTATTCCGTGAATGGTGGGCAGCTGTATTCTGTCGTCCTTTATTGGCCTTTTCTCCCCATTCCTACTCTGTTGGTAACTCTCCCAGCTATTTGTGGTTGCACCTACTTGTGATGACTCCAGATTTTTAAGGCATTTCCACATAGAATCCTATAGATCCAACTTCATTTTCCCCCACCTTCCTTTCTTCCATAGCTTAGAATTAGCCATTTGTCTTAGTTTTGAAGTTGGCTTATTTGAAATTCATCTGTGAGTTAGTCCTTTGGGAATTACTCTCCAATTACAATTTGAGGACTGATTGTCCCACAGGCACTGTTGCTCTAAGATGCTTCCACTGCAGTCACTTCCTAAATTAACTCTCACCGCTTATCTAACACTAAGGTAAGGCTCTAAGATGAGCTGCGATTTGTAGTAACAAACACAGCAGTTGATGAACTATGGACTCACAACTAATATTTTCTTAATTCCTTCTTTTTTCCATTTGAATTCTGGATTACTTTTAAAATCTAGAATTAGCCCAGTGGAAACAACAGATTTTGCTTTTGCTGTTTACAGTTTATCCCACAAAAATAAAAGTTTTCCTGACTACTGCTAGTCTTATTCTGAAAAAGTTTCTGAAAAACTTAAATCACCCGCTTCACACCCACAGCCATCACTTTTTATGTTGTCTTAATGTTTTTTCTTAGTCTCTCTCTTTACTGAGTGGGGCAGGGAGTGGACTGACTACTGATCAGAGTGTGTTGCAAGATGTCCTATATTTTGCGCTTCTGTCTAACCATTGCCACTATTGACAGTCAGGTGTCAAGCTGGAGAGAGCTAATTGTAAATTAGCCTGGGAGTGGGGAGGTATAAAGGTAGTGCCCACAAGAGAGAAGCTGGTGGAGCAGATGACATCTCAAATGATGGACCAAGATCTGCTTGCAGAGGTGAGCTTCAGGATACTGCCAACAAGGAGTTCAGGAGGCACTTACACAAGTTTGACCCAGGTACAAGCTGAAATTTGCATTTTAGTTAAGAATACAGTTGTTGGGAGCTTCCCCCTGGCTCAGCAGGTTAAAGATCTGGTGTTGTCACTGGTGTGGCGTGAGTTTAATCCCTGGCCTGCGAACTTCCATATGCCAAGGGTGTGGCCAAAAAAAATGGAAAGAATGCCCTTGTTATTTTCTAGCAAAATATGGCTATATGATTTTAAGTATAAATTTTAAAGTAAACTAAAAGCCTTAAAAGGTTCTTTTGGCCTTAGCCAAGTGGTGATGATGTCCAAAGCTTGCAGTTGGCATCCTCCAAAAGGACAGATGGGTCTAAGCTCACATGGTTTGCTGCTTCTGCCACTGAGCTCCATTGCAGGAACACACTCTCTCATTACAGCATAGGCACAAGGGAAAAACCAAAAGGAAACAAAAGAAATGGAAGAAACATAAATCTGTCAGACTTTTAGGTACAGGTTTCAGGTCTGACAAAAGCTGCTTCTTAGCCAGGCCCCCACCCCAGGCTCTCTCCCCTGGGACCCTGCTGACTTCCTGCCTGTCTCTTCCTTAAGGGCACTGTCTTGACCTGCCACTGCAGAGTGACCTCCTGGGGATTCTGGCCTCTTCTTTGCTGAGCTCCAAAGACGTCACTTGATTTATCTATTTTTAAAATTTTTCCATTATAGTTGGTTTATAGTTTTCTGTCAGTTTTTCAACTGTACAGCATGGTGACCCAGTTATGCATCTATATATAGATTCATCACAAGTGATTAGACATAGTTCCCAGTGCTGTACAGCAGGATCTCCTTGCTTTTCCATCCCAAAGGCAATAAATAGTCTATAACTGTTAACCCCAGACTCCACACCATCCCACTCCCTCCCCCACCCTCTTGGCAACCTCAAGTCTGTTCTCCAAGTCCGTGATTTTCTTTTCTGCATAAAGGTTCATTTGTGCAGTATATTAGATTCCAGATA
This sequence comes from Catagonus wagneri, assembly GCA_004024745.2. NCBI lineage: Eukaryota > Metazoa > Chordata > Mammalia > Artiodactyla > Tayassuidae > Catagonus > Catagonus wagneri. The sequence continues at coordinate 2,217,441 of PVHT020003426.1, read as the reverse complement.
TAAGTGATATCATATGGTATTTGTCTTTCTCTTTCTGACTTACTTCACTCGGTATGAGGGTCTCTAATTCCATCCATGTTGCTGCAAATGGCATTATTTTATTCTTTTTTATGACTGAGTAGTATTCCATTATGTATATGTACCACATCTTCCTAATCCAATCATCTGATGAGGGACATTTGGGTTGTTTCCATGTCTTGGCTATTGTGAATAGTGCTGCAATGAACATGCGTGTGCAGGTGCAAAGATGTCACTTTAAACTTTTAGCTCACTTGTTCCCAAATCTTCCTATAAAGGACACTTCTCATCCACAGGCAACTGGAGCTCTGTAAAGATGAGCAAAAGAGCGGTCTTAATGTTCCCACTCAGGTGAGTACCCGTGGGTACTTCCCTGAGAATTTTGACTGAAGCCAGATGCTCTCCGTGCAGAAATTTAATTTGTAATTATAAATGGGAACGGTGATTTCCTTGAGCTGCCAACACACCCGGATCCAACTGTAGCCCTAAAAGGGATGTGACATTAATAACCCAGAACTTCTCTCATCTGTCTGCTGACCGCCTCTGGCAGTAGTGACAGATGTCTTTGCCCATTTAAGGGCAAAACAAGACTTTATTTCTATATTGTAATCACCACTCAGTACACGTAGATTATTTGGAAACTACAGAAAAGTAGAAAGAAGAGGGGAAACTCACCCATGGTTTGACCTCTATGAAAATATTATTAACATCTTGGTACACTGATTTTCCATCTTTTTCCTCTAGTATAGCAGAGGTTGCATTACCTATGCAGTTTTAACTTAACATTTTAACATACACATTTGCTCCTGTTAATATAAATTTGTCAATGTATTTAACATAAATATTGTATTTATATCATATAATAGTTAACAGATTAATAATTAAGATATGTGTGCATTAGGTATAATAATTATAAATCTATATTTGTAAGTATATTTGAGTAGAAATTTATAAATGTACTTAATATATTTACAAATATATTTAATGAATGAATGATAATCTATTGGATATATGATAGTTTACTTAACCTAAAGTAAAGGAATCCATTTCCAGTTTTCCTTGTCATTAGGAATGCTGTACCTAACACCTTTGTGCATAAACACTTTTAGGTATTTAGGCTAGTTTCTTGACAACATTTCCCAGAAGGAGAATAACTAGGTCAAAGGGTATAAACCTTTTTAAGGCTTTTGATGTTCATTGCCCAAGTTCCCTGGCCTTTTTAAAGGGACATTAAGAAAACTGTTTTGTGACAATCTCAAAGGCTTTTACTGATTCAAGGGAAAGGCTTTACCCCTCAGCTGATCTGAAAGAAACATAGAATTCAAGCTTTTTTTTTGTATACTGAAAAACAGGCTTACTGGTGAGTGACCCTCATGCAAAAGTGCAGCCGGCTTCTTTCATTCCTTTAGGCAAATTAACATCCAGCCAGGTCTTACCCAAGGATGTGCTTGTATGATTTCAAGATTTCCCAGAGCTGTCTTCCAAATGTTAAAAACAGTGATTTTTAAAAATCTACATCAGTGTACATTAATGACACTTATTTTTGTTAACTCTAATACATAATTAGAGAACAGGCATTTTAAAAAACAATACCTTATATGTATGTATAATCATGTATACACACATAGGCGCAAATGAACTCACTGAAAATGCTTATCACATGTCTTTGATGAAGCAGATTAATTTCTCCCTTTTCAACACACACACGGTTTTAAGTTGTATTTCCCTTAGACAGGTTAGGTCGTGTCACCTGCTGTTCCAGCAGAAATAAAGGCTCTCCTCCCTTTGTAATGCTATACACTGATGAATGGAAGTGTCGGAATTTGCTAACAAATTGCTATACCTGCTGCTTGGTGCTTTCCCCTTCCTTCTGCCTCCCAGATAGACATTTCTAGCCTATCGAAAGCCATTTGAATTCCCAGCTCAAACAATCTTTGTTAGTAGGCCCACTTGGTCCCAAGAGCATTGAAACAGCTATAAAAAGAGACACATTTCTTGTGTGGTGGCATCATGCCAGTCTGATTCTGCAAACATTGCCTTTGAAAATGCTTGCCAGCATGCCAGCCTGGACACAGCAGGCTGCAGAGATAGAGGGTGTGGTTTACCACATGTTCACAAGGTGTTCTGATCTCCTGTGAGGTGTACTGAGTGCCCACGGGATATCCCCGTTCAGAACAGACTGGTGAAAATTCCAAGGGAGCAAATGTAATAAAATATTGTAATCAGATTCCTAGGGCGTGGTTTTCCACCTAGCCGAGCAATTAGAGATTGCCCCCAGAAATGGGAATCACATGGAAATCTTCACATCAAAAATATTGTACTAGAGGAGTTCCCACTATGGCGCAACGGGATTGGCAGCCTCTTGGGAGCACTGGGACATAGGTTCAATCCCCAGCTCGGAACAGTGGGTTAAGGATCTGGCATTTCTGTAGCTGTAGCTTAGGTCGCAGCTGTGGCTGGGATCTGATCACTGGCCCGGGAACTCCATATGCCAAAAAAAAAAAAAAAAAAAAGGAAAAAAATATTGCATTAGAAGAGGAAGGGGTTATGGATAGGTCTGTAGTCATTCCAGAAATGGACATAGGTGTGTGTGTATGTGTCTGTCTATATTTTTGTGTACACTCACACATAGCATAAATTACATGTGAACCCCCAACATATGCATGAATTGGAGAAAAAGGAAGCAATGCTGTGCCACCTGTCTGTGCAGGCAAGCAGAAGAAATGGTCCATTCCGAGCTTAGACTTTTCTAAAGGCTCTTGTAGCTTGGGTCCTGATCATATGCATAAATAGGCTTTCCTCACCAAGTGGATGCCTAATTCATTCATCTTGATTGATAATTAGAAGTGACAAAGAACAGATCAACACAAATCACGAGGGCAAAAACATCTGGGACTCAGTTTAATGAGAATACCCCAAAACCTCTTTAGTGGTAATTGCATTGCAAGCACCAAATAGCTTTCACAGTTGTTTTTGCAAATGATACAAATTAGCACCCAAGATCTGAAAAGTGTACGGACTGGAAAATCGTTGGGGAATTTAGCAGGGCCCTGAGTAGCTTGGCCAAATATATGTATTAACCTAGATACACTCTGGCATATAATTTGGGGGCTTCTTGCAGCGAAAAAGTTAAGACTCCAGAATCCTACTGATATTTGCACTTGGAACTCCCAGGTGGGCAAGTTCATCTATGAGGCAGTTTTCTTCTTTCCCCACAGAACCTTTTACCAATCTCACACAAATACCCTGAGAATTTTCAAATATCTGAGATGCTTAAAATCTGTAGCTTAAATCCTTTTCCTTGTTAGAAAATGTAGATACTGCTCAGACAATTTGAAGGTTTTATGGGTACTTAGTTAAACCCATAAAGTCAAGGAAATTTGTAGTAAGATGTAACGGTTACGTGTCTTATTAGGTCTAAACATACCTAGTAAAACAAGAAGAGATTTTCAAAACAATTGGCTCACGTTTTGGTTTATTTTCATCTTCTGGCCGCTCTGCCAGCAAGAAGTCAGGAGCAAGTGCGCATTGTATAAATCCTGCAGGGGAAAGATACAGATAAATTCAATATACCAAGCTGGAGCTGGAAGATTTCAGTTTAAAAAAAAAAAAAAAAGGTCGTCAAATGTGGAGTGGTGAAAGAACAGTGCCATTTTCACTGCCTAAAATGCTCTTTCCTTCCTTCCTTTTGCTTAGCTCTGTCTCCTTCAAGACTTTGCTGGTAGCTACACAGCAGGAAGACTGGGTGTTCCAAACAAACAGCAGTTGCTTACACTACTTTTTAACATTTAGCCTGTTTTGTCTCCACTTATTCGTGCCTCCTACCCTTAGAAGGTAATGGGTACATGTGTCGTAATGGAACCCCACCTTTCGGAATCACTGTCCATTTTACACATCATTTCTGTATGCGCTTTTCCCATTTCTATACGAGCATTTCTACAGAAATGCTTCAGGTCGTCAATGCGAGGCCCCGATGTCAGCAAGGCACTTACTGTGAACCCATTTTACAGAAAAGATGTTGCAACTCCGAGACAATGAATGTCCTCCCCACAAAGTCGTGCATCTACTAAGAGCAGTTAAAACTTCCAAGCCAGCTTCCATGTGGCTGCTGAAGTGATAACAGGTTAAATAAGACTCATTTTAAAAAATAAAAATAATTAAAAAAAAAAAAAGCTCTGTCTTTTGGAATTCTCCAGCAATATAAATGGAACAATTTGAGATGAAGACATTTTAGGAGTTCCCGTCGTGGCACAGTGGAAACGAATCTGACTAGGAACCATGAGGTTGTGGGTTCGATCCCTGTCTTCGCTCAGTGGGTTAAGGATCCAGCATTGCCGTGAGCTGTGGTATAGGTTGCAGACCATATGCTCGGATCTGGCGTTACTGTGGCTGTGGCGAAGGCTGGCAGCAACAGCTCCGATTAGACCCCTAGCCTGGGAACCTCCACATGCACGTGCGGCCCTCAAAAGCCAAAAAAAAAAAGGACATTTTAGGCTCCTCATCTTTTACCTCTGGGGGATTTGTAGAAAATTAAGCACCTATTGAAACATAGTTACTAAGCCCCATTGGTGAGCCTTACCAGGAACAGTGAGAAATGAGTGCTAATACCCACATTGGTTCTCTGCAAAACCTTCCAGAAGAAATCTGGGGACTCAGAGTCATTCTACAGAAGAACAGAACTGAATAAATCATACTGTATCCCCCCCCCAATCCCCTTCCCCACTGCCATAGTCATAGTATTTTGCATCAAGTGAAATCAAGTTAAAGTAAAAAACAATTTGGAGCAATATTCAGTAGGGAAAATGTCATCAAGAGGGTGTAAATGAACATAAAGGCAGCTGCAGTGGGAGGGGGGGAGTCCTGATTCTGCCCTGAAGGCTTTTACGGGGGCAGTGAGGACCTCGTGTTTGTCCAGAAGTCTCTGGTCCTTTTCTATTTCTATAATACCTGCTGAGTCTCCTTTGCTCCAATGCCTTTTGGATCTAGTACATGAAGCGACTTCCATAAGCAAGGAACAATCATTTTCAGTTGATGTGAAATAGTAAACGACAGGTTATGAAATGGACTTTGAAGTGGTATAGTTGGAAATAATATCTGTACTAACACTCAGTAGCCACCTGTCCCATAATAACTGGAATAGGGATGGGGAGACCATGGCCAAATCCAGCTGCCACTTGTTTTTGTGTATCCCATGAGTTAAGAATTGTTGTAAACTCAAGTGGTTGGGAAAAAAAATCCAAAGAAGAGAGTATGTCATGACATGTGAAAATTACATGAAAACCAAATTTTAGTAGCCATAAAAAGCCTTTATTGAAATACAGTCGTACCCATTCATTTCCATGTTGACTCTGACTGCTTTTGAGCTAGAAGAGCAGAGTGGAGTAGTGACAGGGAACTTATAGTTTGCATAGCCTGAAATATTTACTATCTGACTCATTACAGAAAAATCTCAAATTAGAAGAAAGCTTTGCTGAGACAACATGAAGGCTTAAGACCTGATAAAAGTGTCCTGTGCAGATAAATTCAACATTGTGTTTGGAACAACAAAAGACCACACCCTTTTCCTAAGCTGACCAACACATTTTAAAAATGTTAATGGCAGTTAATGGGCATGTATTCACAGGCTGTCCCCACTCCTAGCTCCTGTCTCAGCATTCATTACACTGTAAATACTGTAGCGAGGTGCCCCAATCTGGGTCGTGATGTTGTCTTTTGCATTCTTAACAATGTGATAAATTATTTGTAGCACCACTCTCCCAACATATTTTTAATCCAAGTTAAACATTTCAGTTAGTAGCACAACTAATGGAACCTCAGAGTGTTCAAAGAATAATAACATTTTTTAAAATATCAAGCAAAGATGTGGAAAATTCCAAAGACGTAGCATTAATAGGCTCAGTAATGAGAAGCAATCTGGGGAAATACAGTCTACAAACAATTACCTTCCTACCTAGTTGCTCCCTCATTTACAATACGCCAGGCCGAGATTTTAAATGGAAAGACTGTCTTATTCAGCAGGGAATCTACTGAATTTAGTACTTAGGATGAATTCATGGAGGGGCATTTAAAGGGAATTTTTATCTTGTCAATTTCAATGTATTAAAAAAAACTAGTAAAAAATGAAGTAATTTACATCACACAGTGTGTCCTACATTTTCCGAATTCCATATTGTTAATTTAAGTTGACATGTTTGCTTTAAAAATCAGTTACTATATTAAAATTTATTTCAGGAAAAGTTAAAAATATCCTTTTGTGGGCAAGGCTTGAAATATGAAAAACAATATGAAATTCTATTCTGGACACTATCAATATCAGCATTAGGCTCAAGTAATGAGCCAGCTCATGTAAAAAGAGAAATGACAAAGAATTGATTTTATAATCATCTTCAGAATGTAATTATTGTATGTTGTTGGAATTGGTATTAGGTTAGTTTAGTCAATACTGTAATTACAATAGCACATTTCCAAAACATTCACCAGAACCTCCGCAGGCCTCTGTCTGGAAAACTGAAAACTGCTGTATTCCATGACAAAATCCTGTTATGTGTGGGTTTTGTTATTAACTCTAGGTTTGAATTAGAATTCCCTATCTTACAGCTTGGAGCTAAACTGTTTACAAAACAGTATTTACACTTGACTAATTTTGCAGATCAAACTAATTAAATCAATTAAACTGGTGATTAACCAAATGAAGGCTGATTGCAAAAATTAGTGGGTTTATTTTGGAGGACTGGAAGTAAGCTAATTACTGCAGTGATTACTTGAACCTGGAGTACTCTAAATGTGGTATAAATTGAAACCTCATAGTGAATTAGACTGGGAATTCATTACAGTTTAAAGCACTGTTAATACTATTCAGTCTGTTCCTCCTTGGGGAAAATTTCCTTTTTCTGGTGTTTTGTATATGATAAACAATCTCTTGGGTTATGTGCTTTTTGTGGTGGAACCCAGTAAAATGGGGGACACTGAAGAAAATATATTTATTTTACAGTGATATACAGCAGTGCCTGTCAAACTCTAACATGCATTTGAATCACTTGAGGATCTTCTACAAGGAGGATTATGATGCAGTATGTTGGGGTGCAGGTGGTGACTGGGGAGGTAACACGGGGGCGTGGAGTGGGAGATGCATGTTATGTGCATATGTGAGTAGATGAATACATGTGAGATCTAAAGGTCAGCCTATCCAGCCCCCAGGTGATGCTGATGCTGCTGGTTCTTGGACCACGCTTTGAACATGAGCACATACACTGAAGTGGACATATAAACTGTCAGAATTAGATTTGATGCTTCAGGATGGGATGAGGAGACTCAACTGTCATTACATTCCTTGATGAGGACGACTGTCCCACTATTGCTAGAGATGCCTGAGCATCACCTGATTTCAGTAATGGCCACTGCTGATGGGTCCTCATTGTGGTTTTTCTCACAGTCTTCTCATGCCGGCGAGTTAGTAACAGAGTATTTATGTCCATACATAATGTACACTACTAATTGGTTTTTAAGGCCTATCATTTTAACAAAATGTGAACATTTGAGCTGAGCGTATGGTCTACATTTTGCTGATTTAAATATCACTGAGCTTTCAGGTCTCTGTTTTGCCTTGGTTTCAAATTTATGAGATGGTATTTACAAGAATAAAAGAAAGACTTCGGGTTCTTTCCAAGATGCAGTTAAATCTAACTTTTGTGCACAGTTTCAAAGGGAAGCAAGCAGCTTCCTTTTGCAGCCAAAGTGGAGCATAGGCATGTCTTTGTTTTCACTCTTGCATCCACTTTTGATATTAGGGGAAAGGAAGTTAATTTTCCCAGTTCATCAATGAACCTGTCTTGACATTTGGGTTCCTGCATGTTGCAGGTTCAAAGCAAGAAACTCCTTATCCCTATAGGAAACTCCACAACCTTTAGCGACGACTATTCATTGCCATTTGATAAGGAGTGCCCCCCTGTGTGCCAGGGGCCAGAGAGTGCAAATTTGAATAAATTAAGCCCACAGACTGTGTTTTAATAAGGACAGAGCTCTCTGAAAGAGAAGGCACATCTAAAGAGTTTCCATCTAGTGGAAGAAAAACACTTGGATGGCTACAAGAAACAGCTCTATGTTCAGAATAGATTCCCCAGGGCTTTGCTAAATTGCCCAAAAGTTAATCAGAAACGGTTTTGGTTGCAATTCTTGTTGAAATGCCTCTAAGATTATTTTTTTCATGTTACAGTCTTGTGGAAGTACTTGAATTTTTTTCCTGATGCTTAAGGTATTAGCGTCTGCCCGTCCCCAATCGCATCGTGAACTAGCATCTCGGAGCCTGTGGTTGGAGATAAAGAAGGTTTGGGAGGTTAAACTGAATCTTTACAGGTCCCAGAGAAGAGACTTTACAAACTAAACACTTGCTGTAAGCTTATGAGTGGTCTCTTTCTTGTGAAACTTAAATGTAGTAAACAAATAAGAATTACAAGCTGGAATTTTTAGTTAAGGTTTTATGATGGTTTTAGTTAAGGTTTTATGATAAGGCTTTGTAGATTTTTGTCAAGTTGAATTGGTTGAAGACGTTTGGCATGAAAATGGAAGGGTTTTCTTGTTTTCTTGTCTTATTAAACAAAGATCATCACACTTTTTCCATTATTTATGGTTGAAAGTCTGAAGAATTTCTAATTGTGGGAGATGACAAAAAGCAGTGATTAATCAGTTGTGAGACACTTGCCACATGATCTTACCATGACTGTGGATTTTGTCTACTGACTTGGAGTGGATCTAGTTCTGGGGAAAAGGTGATAATAACTGAAAAAATTACATACATCCTGGCATCCAGGTATGTCTGTACATAACTCTCCTACCTACACATGGGAATCCTAATATCTATTCCAGGCTCAGCAAGTAGGCTCATTATTTTACAGTAAGTGTCTTAGTCTGTTTGGGCTACTATAATGAAATCCCAGAGACTGTGCAGCTTATAAAAAATATGCCTCAATTTCTCAGTTCAGGCTGTTGGGAAGTTGGTCTCAAGGCACCATCAGATCTCATGTCCGTTGAGAGCCCACGTCTTCACTGATGGGTGCCTTTTTGCTGTAACCTCACATAGTGAAAGGGGCAAGAGAGCCTTCTCAGCCCTCTTTTATAAGGGCATTAATCCCATTTGTGAGGGCTCTGCCTTGTGACCTAATCGCCTCCTAAAGGCTCCACCTCCTAATACTATCAACTTGGGGGTTTGGATTCCAAGACATGACATTTTAAGGTGGGGACACATTCAGGCCCCAGCAAGACGTATACCTGCCTAGAGGTCAGGTTGCTCACACACACCTGCCCGGGGCACGCCTCCCCTGTGTGCAAAGCAAACAGAGTGCGCTTAGCAGAGGCTTGTTGATGTCAAAGAGAACTTCTCAGCACTCTTAAGTGCTGGGTTTGGGTGTGAGGCACTCTTAGCTTGCTGAGGTTAGCTTCCTTACACCTTTCCATGGATGCGCACTGACAATGCTTGCCTCTGAGATTCTTCTTTTTAAAATATTCTGTTTTTTCTAAATCCCTCTCTACATACCTCTTTTTCTTAACAGAATGCAATGATGTTGATTTGGTTATGGCTTCTGGGATTTTTTTTCTTTTTTTAGAGCCACACCTGCAGCATATGGAAGTTCCCAGGCTAGGGTTCAAATCAGAGCTGCAGCTGCAGACCTACACTGCAGCCCCAGCAGCACCGGATCTGAGTCACATCTGCAATCTACACCTTAGCTCACACAACATAGGATCCTTAACCCACTGAGTGAAGCCAGGGACCAAATCTGCATTCTCATGGATACTAGTCACACTGAGCCACTACAGGAGTGCCTGGAATTCTAATCCCATTTCTGGTCCATGTTTAAGAGATGCATCCCAGGAGTTCCAGCGGTGCAGTGGGATCAGTGGCATCTTGAAAGCGCTAGGACACAGGTTTGATCCCCGGCCTCAAACAGTGGATTAAGGACCTGGCATTGCCACAGCTGTGGCTTAGGTGGCAATTGTGGCTCGGATCTGATTCCTGGCCCAGGAACTCTATATGCCTTGGGGCAGGCAAAAAAAAGGGGGGGGGGGATGCATCCCAAATCACCTTGACTGAATTTTGGAACTTCCTAAACCCAGGCTCCTTGTTTTCTCTCATAGCTAGTCACACAGTGTTCAGACTTTGTTTCTAAGCTCTCAGGGAAGCCATTACCTAATTGTCATCTTTGCATATGACCCCATGAGTAAAAGCACTTTTTATGAATCAGATGTAAAGTCAGAGGTTGGAGAACTTTTCCTAGTGTAATTTCATCTCCCCCTTTCTATTTCTAATTAAGAAGGCGCCCTGTAGGGTGTTCAAATTACTGATTTCTTTGCATCTGCATAACAGATGTTGTGGGAGAAGAGTACATTTGTAGAGAAGTGACTCCCCTGTCATTCTACAGTCTGTGTTCCACTGTGGGCTACTCACCAATGTCTATTCCTCTTGCCTTTCTTGCGAACATAAACTCAAGTTTATTAGGTGTTTCCTCCTCAGGGAACATGACCACAGCGCAAGGATAAATCCTGGCAAACGCCTGGTAATCTCATGTTCATGGTCAGTGATTAGTTGCGAGGAAGGCATGTGGCTCAGTTTTAGTTAATACAACTGAAGTAGAAATCTCCTTTGAGCTTCTAGAAATGATGCCTTCTCTTACAAAGAGACATGAGGAAGAACTAGCCCACTTCTTCCTGCTGAAGTGAACCTGTATCTGCTGGCCTGCAAAGGGAGCCGGTCTGAGGACAAAGCTGACATTTTGGCATTGGCAGGGGAAAAAGATGGAGAGGACCTGAGCACTTCCTTTTTTTTTTTTCTTTCCCACACCCATGGCATATGGAAGTTCCTAGGCCAGGGATTGAATTCCAGCCGCAGTTACAACATGTGCTACTACTACTGCAGCAATGCCCTGTCCTTAACATACTCCACCACAGTAGGAACTCCTTTAAAAAAATTTTTTTTGGTGGGGGGGCATGCTTCAGCCAGAAATTGAACCAAGGCCACAACAGCTACCCAAGCCACTGGAGTGACATGCTGGATCCTTCACTGGCTGTGCCACAGGAGAATTCCACCTGGGCCCTTCTTGACAGCCCCAAGCTGCTGATGGAGTTGCCCAACTCAGGACTTCCTCATCAGGTGATGTATTATCCTTTTAATGAAGCCATTTGATGCAGAATCTTTGTAGAGTGCAGCTAAAAGCAACAGAAACTTTTATCTGTGATAAGGACCGCTAATTTTTTTTTTCCTTACATAACCCAGAACCTTTGACTCTTTCTGTGTTTGTACTGGATGAAACTCAGACTTTCCTCTTTCCTATGGATTCCATCGCTCTATTTCTCATACAAACAAATGCTTTCAATATATGAATCAAGGACTTAGTGGATGCACAAAACTGTACCAGAGCTCTCTCAGTTACCGTCAGCCACGATGGCCCCCCCCTAAAGCTTCCTCTTGTTGGTCACAGTTCCTTGGGGGAACTTTTCTCTTGAAAGCCGAGTAGACTGAGCCACTATTCCCATGTCAGTCCTCTGCTGCAAAAAGTCCGAGTAAAGGGTAAATTTATTTCCTCTCGTTGTAGGCTCTAACCTTTACTGCCCCAGTTTGGAGTGAACAAGCCTATTTAAGATTTCAACCAGGTTGATTTCCATACCTGTGAACTTTTGCTGGGTGTAGCATTCAAAATGCCACCTTGCATCTGATTATTTGATTATTTCAAAAATAATACATGTGGGTATAGAATGTCAACACAAACGGGGTAAATAGTACGATGTAGATTACAGTTTGGAGGGACGTGGACAGATCCACAGATTAGAGTAGCAAACATATAACCCATTAATGAGAATTGTAGTAACCTACAGTGGAAATATTTAATATTAAGGAATGAAGTCTCCTTTAACCTGGCAGTCGGAGAGATTCTCTTCTGATACTCTTTGGGGATCTGACCCGTGCAAGGTACATTAGCCCAACTTGCAGTGAAATGCATTAACTTATATTTTAATGTTGCTCGGTTTCAGGTGTAAAAGGAAGCAGAGAGAAATCCTCTTTCTTTGGGACCTTGAGGAAGCCCGGTGTGAGCTTTTGAGGGATTTCGGGGGTGGGGGGGGGAGCTTTCACATAGATTGTTCATGAAACGGTCTTGAACACCTGATATAAGAGAGGCACCAGGCTTCCTGTGAGATGCTGGGGAGTTTGTGAAGATGAGTCCGTGTACGTTCTACTCCGTGGAGGAGCTTAGATAAGACGTTAGCTTAAGACAGTGACAGGAAAAGAGAAAAGTGACCCCAAGTTTGGGTACCCAGAGAACTGTGAGGAGTGATGCTGCAAGGGGAACGGAGACACTGGGAGGGGTTCTGGTGTTCGATGAGCTTAGATTTCAGGGTGTTTAGTCTTGGATGTTGTAGGACAAATCTCTAGAGATGTTTCACACAGCTGGCTATCATTGGGCTGTTGGAATTCCCACTTCTAGAAAGTACTTCGATTGCATTTATTTTAACAAATGTTCTCTGTATTAATAACTAGGCCATCCTTAACAGACAAGCCTTTTAATTTGGAAAGTCGTTGTAATTACGCTAATAACATCTTAGAAATGTGTGTTGTGTGGGGGGGTTGCTTTTCAATTCAAAACTGGAAAGGAAACACCCAGCAGATCATTTTTCCTTGAGCTTTGTCGGGGCCAGTCCTGAACACAACGTTGGGAATCCCACAGCCCCTGGAAAAGCAGGAGGCGTGAGTCCTGTTTCTGACCATGACCCTTGGATGAGTCGCTTTATGCACCTCAGATTTCTCATCTGTCAAGGAAAATTAAGTGACTGAGCACCAGAGACTCCATGATTTCTATAATATCCTAAGGTACTATCCACACCACAGCTCTCTTTTGCCCTTGACACTCACTTCTGGTGTGGGGGTGTTTAGTAAAAATGTGTATAACCTTTTAGTTTCCTAAATCATAGTCATTATTTTCACATTTATTCCTTGCTGAGCTCTGATTGGTGGTGTTATTGATAACACCTCCCATCAGATGAGGAAATTGGGGTACAGAGGGTCTTGTCCGAAGTTTCTGTCTCGTGCACGTTAAAGCTGGGGCTTGAGCCCAGGGCCCCTACATTGCCCTTCACCCCCCCAACAAACTCCCCACCACAACCAAGCTATAGGCTTCAGACTCAGCTTGCTCCACTCTTGAGTGGACTTTAATAGGGGACCCTTAAAAAGATGCTACTAGGCTTTTCGATTGCAGATAGAAAATTTTTTAACTTTTTATTTCAAAGTCATTTTATATTTACAGAAAAGTTGCGAAGATAGTACCTAGCTTCCCCTAGTGTTAATATCTTACCAGGATGCATTAGTCAACACAAAGACTAACATGGGTATAGTGGCTGTGAACTAAAACTACAGACAGTCTGGATTTCACCGGTTCAAATTTTTAATGGATAAATTAAAGTAAATTGAAGAGTAGAAGTAGGGTCAGGGATTTCAAAGTCTTCTGGCCCCCATTAAATAATACAATGTGCCACATGTGTGCTGCCGGAGCTGACCTTACAGCAAGAGCAAAGTTGTGACAGTGAAGCATCCCACCCTTGGTAAGAAAGTCAACAGACATAGGGAGCCCTGGTGAGGAGAAACCCACTGGCCACAGGGAGCCCTGATATCCCAAAGTTCCGAATGCTTAGGTTAGTGAACTGTACACCAGGTAGCCGACACACCAAAGGCACATTTCAGATCCTGTCGTTTATGGACAAGATGCTCACAATCACCATCCATCATTTTCTAAGTGCAATCCTTTCCTAGAAGATATTGCAGTATTATTCAAAACGTGCCAAAGTGGGTAGGGGATCCCAAGAGTAATTGTGAGTTATGAGGTCATGGGGACCTCATTGCAAACTATTTGCAAAACTTAATTGGGGTAATAAATAAACTAAGCATGTAAATTAGATTGAAGGCTACAGTATGAATTAGAAGGAGGCCATTAGCCTGCATAGTCAAAATGCCTTCTTCCTCTTGATATTACTTGCTGAGTTGAACTAGTAATCGAGGAAATGTTAAATTCGAACATCTAAAAAACTTCATGATGAAAATAACCTGGAAATGAAGCCATTTAATGAGATCCTTTCTGGACAAGATGTGAACTTTATTTTTTATGATTAGGTCTTTAGGCCCTTTTCAAATAGAGGATGATCTGGCATTCATCTTTGAATCCACCTGCCCCTCGGGTGTGAATTCATCTTATCCAAGGCACTTAGAAGCAAATGTAGAAGGAAAAAAAAAATCTCAAAAGGAATGAAAGAAGGAAGCCATTTTCAATTGTTGAAAACAAACAGATCCGTAGGCTGAAATGGGACCGACCCCCTCTTTTTCTCTTTTTGAAACCAGGTGGTTAAAAATAACTTCAGGTCTGAGCTTTCTCATTCACATACCTGAAGAATGAATAAAGGGACCTCTTGCAGATAAATATAAATATATAAAAAAAGCAAATAAGAGAAACCAAGCACCCAAACCCGGCATCTCATCATCCAGCCCAAGTCAAGTCTTACAGCGGCTTTTTCTTTCTTTCTTTCTTTTTTTTTTCCCAAGCAGTTGATTGAATGAATACAAATGCCTCTCTGTTGTCACTTGGGATGCCACTTGATATATCCCATTTTCTAGACTCTAATTATTCCATTTGTAGACATGAATGCCATTTAGATGTGAGCTAATTCAGCATGGTAACTCAATTAGATTTGTACCGACTTGGATTTATGAAACATCAATGGGTTCTTGGTGAGACCAATGGGACTGCGGGCGATTCATCCCCGAAGTCTCACCGACACAGCCTCTCAGGAGCGCAATTAAACACGCCAGCCACCAGGATGTTTTTTAGCTGGCACGTTTCACAATTAAAAGAGATTTCTGTGTTCCTCAGTGTGCACGGCCCAGCAGACAAAAAGAGACCTGTGATCACACAGGCTGAAGCTTTCCTGTAGGTTATATGTTCTCTCTGTGAAGGGGGCTCTTTCTCTCCGCTGGGCTTCTGAGCACCCGCGTGGCTGCACTCGGCGTTACCGGCCTCAGCGGTTGACCCACGTTTCAAAGATCCCGGAGTTTGATCCTGTCTCACAGTCAAGGGCAGTCAATAAATGTTGGTTGAACTAAATTGCTAAGTTCCTCTTAGAGTCTGTATCTGCATCTTGGTTCTAAGAGCTGAGAGGCAGATGCTGTGTACCAAAGCAGATTTGTAAAAATAGAAGTCGCAAAGTCATGAGAATGGTACTGTATTTTCAACATAAAATGTGGCCCGTTATCAGAAACGGGGGGGGGGGCTGGAGACTTGAAATCCAAACTAACCCCTAATGCATACCTTGTAAAAAAAAAAAAATGCTCTTTTCAGAGAAATGGTCTTACTCTATGATTCAGGCTTAGGAACTCAGGCAAGCCCCAGCATGTCACCTGCCACAGAACTCAGGCAAGCCCTGGCATGTCACCTGCCACATCCTCTGTCTTTGTCACCCCGGGACTCTTTGATGAGTAAAGGCTTTGCTAGTTCTCAACCCAGGATCTGACACAGAGGGAGTCCTTGGAAATACCGTGTGAACTAATGAAACAGTGTAGTGGGTGTGACCTCATTTTGTCAGTGATGAGGAACTTGAGTGTCTGCTGTCATTTTACTAAATCAAGTCTCAAACAAGAGAGATGATGGTATTTCTTTCTTTTTTTCTCTCTCTCTTTCTTTCTTTCTTTTTTTTTTTTTTTGCTTTTTTAGGGCCACGCCTGCCGCATATGGGAGTTCCCAGGCTAAGGGTCGAATTGGAGCTACAGCTACCGGCATACACCACAGCCACAGCAATGAGGGATCTGCGTGCGACCTACACCACAGCTTACAGCAATGCCAGATCCTTAACCCACTGAGCGAGGCCAGGGATCGAACCTGTATCCTCATGGATTCTAGTGGGATTCGTTTCCGCTGAGCCACGATTGGAACTCCCAATATTTCTTTTTCTAAGACCTAGATGAGGGGCAACATGGCGGGGAGAGAGCTTCAGTTTTATTGTATCTCCCTTTATCTCAGTTTAGAGCCCTGATAATTTATTTTGCTTGTGAGATTGATCATTATTAGATGCAGAATAGTAGTAGCAGAAGTCATAATACTTGTTAAGTATTGTAAATCATGTCTGCCTTGCCTGCCATTAATTTCAAAGTGCAGGTTCGCATAACCTGTGACATTTCATCCCCATTTCGCTCTTGCAGAACAGACGCTATTTCCCCTATGCTATGACTGAGGAACCTGGGTGTAAGAGGTTGTATGAATTGCCTGAGGCCATACAACTACATCTCAGAGAAGCTGGTAATTCAACCTTATTCCTTCCAGTTAAATCCTTGCGTGGTGGAGCAGGAAGAGCATGTGCTTTACATCGGAAAACACTGTTTTACTTTCTAGTTCTATCCTTTTGAGTCTTTTAAGCATGGATGGAATGATAGATTTTGCCTGAGCACATGATGAACCGGGGGGCATTCTTGAATTTGATTTGGATAAAAGTTCCAAAACTTGACCCTTAAAATAATCCCCGATTATACTGGCATCGCCTCAGCAGATTACACTGGCATCCACATTATACTGGATGTGCCAGGGGCAGGGGTCACTGTTACCCAGGGACCCGGGGAGAGGAGATGCTCCAAGCCTGTGCACCGCCCCTTCTTTAACCTCGTGGGAACCTTGACTTGAACTAGAAACAGCGGTCAGGACTTCCTTTAAGTGTTTCTATAGCAACTCTCTTTCTGTCTTCTGATTTCCTAGAGTAAATGGTCTCTGTCAAGGTTTTCTCAAAAGCCACCTGAAAGCGGAGTTTATTTGTACTCTGCATCAGTTCATACGCAGGTAACCTGTAGCAACCTTGCTGTACCCACACATGCCAACCAACTGTCCTTGGCTTGTTTTCCTTCCGGGAAGTTCCACCTCAGGTAGCAGCAGAAAACGTCAGAAAGACCACAGTGCTGCGAGTCAGGACATCCACCTCCTGTCCTGCTCTGTGGCTGAGCCCGAGGGACTAGATGGGCCACCTGCTGGCTGGCAGCTTTGGGCAATTCACCCGATTCCTCTAACCTTATTTTCTTCATCTGTACCAATAATGCTCCCTCAAAAGCTGTTGGAAGGAGTAAGTAAAATAACAGATGAGGAAACATTTTGTTAACTGTTAACCCTTGCTTTTTCCAAGGGACACTGTATCATAACAAGCCAGATACATATATATATATATATATATATATATATTTTTTTTTTTAATCCGTATTTGTAACGTGCCACATCTTAGAAACTCTTAGAAACTCATAGTGCGCTTTGGCATCATAGTAAAGACTCTGAGCAGTCCTGAGAAGTGAACTCTGTGGAAATGTGTTTAACACACTGTTCCACAAATGGTTTGACCCGGAATCCACTTTTCATTTAATGCCTAATGTCAAGGTGTGCTCTAGTCTGTACCCCTCCCCAATCCCTCCTGCCTGTGGTGCAGCAGATTAAGGATCCGGCGTTATCTCTGTGGCTGCCTGGTTCGGTCCCCAGCCCGGCTCCGTGGGTTAAAGGTCCGTTGTTGCGACAGCTGTGGTGTAGTTCACAGCTGCGGCTCAGATTCGATCCTTGGCCGAGGAACTTGCCATGGGTGCTGTCGAAAAAAAAAAAAAAGATGGATGTTACCAAAAGCCAGTTTTGGCTTTAGTGAAGGGATTCTAGTCAGGTTAACAAAACAGCAAAAGCTCTTGTATCATTCCTTCTCCATCCTCTTCCTAGGGCAGAGATCCATAAACCTTATACATAAGAATATTCTGGGGAAATTATTGAAAATGCTGATTTCAGGGCCTTACTGTACTTGCAGGATTCTGATTCCACCTGCTCAGGTATTGCTCAGAAATCCGTCCTTGTAAGCAGCAGATACTGGTAGTCCAGGTACCATGTTTTGAGATGCAAAGGCAGTAGGATAAAAATATTTCCAGTGGTTCTCACTTTCTGCTGTGTATCAACATTGCCTACCAAATCAGCATCTGCAGGGGTGAAGATGGCAAAATACATGTTGACATTGATCCTTGGGTGTTTCTGAGGCACCCTAAAGTAGTGCTTCTCAGTCTTTACTGTGTATATGAATCACCTGTGGATTTTCTTAAGCTGCAGGTTCTGATTCAGTAGGTTTAAGGTAGAGCCTGAGATTCTCCATTTCTCACATGGTCTCCAGTGCTGCTGCTGCCTCTGGTCCATAGACCACACTTTGAGCAGCAAGACACCGAGGGCTGAGAACCACCAGTGTATTCGGTTTGCATATTTTAAGGCTGTGTCCTTCAGCGTCTTGCCTGCTGGGCAAGCATGACAGGACCTTCTATTTCTAATAGGATTTGTTCATGCTGATATTTCTCACTTTGTTCTGGGCTGTGCAGAGTTCATTTTCAAGAGGCTCAAAGAGAACACAGTCTAGTTCCTAAAGACTGGAGTGCACCTCTGCACAATTTCCATTGAACTAAACTTGTAGGCTTCAGATCTCATTTAGACTCTGGAAGAGCAAAGAAAAGTGATACAGGATCCCTTGGGGTGACCAATTCTCCTTGTTTGCACAGTACTGTCCTGGTTAGAGCTCTGAAAGTGTGACCCTAGAGGTTTTACTTTCTCAGGAAAGAAAGCCCTACAGGAGAGTAATTAGAAGAAGAGAGGTAACCAATAACTCCAGTACAAGGTCATGAGCACAGACAAGGAACCAGCTAATTCAGCCTGAGGGCTCAGGAAAAGCCAAGTCAGAACAGGTTTTTGGAGGCTGAATAGAAGTTCACCAAGTGGGGGGCTGAGGATGAAAAGGGAGGGGGCATTCAAGACCAAGAGATAAGTATGTGCAAAAGTACAGAGATACATACATATGCGAAAACCCCTAACTGCTCTGAGTCCTTGTCAGTTTTGAATGCAGCCCTGTCTTAATCCCTCATGGTGACATACTAAAAAGGATGCTTTCTCTGGGGAGGGAATAGAAGCCCCACCACGCAGCTCTGCAAATATGCTTGTTTTTGTTTGTTTTTGCTTTGTTTGGCCATGCCCATGACATGCAGAAGTTCTGGGCCAGGAATGGAACCTGCACCACAGCTGCGACCTCAGCCACAGCAGCGATAACACCAGATCCTTAACCCACTGCGCCACCAGGACCAACAGGCCTGTTTTCTCATTGCCAGTTCTTTTATTTATCTTGGCAAGTGGATAATTTTCATGATTTGTTCCTGGATACTTCTCTGAGTCTTATTTCTGAGGCCTGTTTTGATTAACTGATTCATTCACCAAGTATTCATCCTACATATGTGCCACAAAGGTTCTCAGCACTTAACAATATATCACCAAACAAACACCCCTACCCTCAGGGAGCATCTAGTCTAGATGGGGAAATAGATGATGAACAGTAAGAATTTTAAAAGTAAATTAAGTCTTCTGGCAAATCATAAGTGCTGAGGGAAAAAGATACCAGAAAGTAGGGGTAATCAGGAATATAACCATATAAAGGTGGGCAGGAAAGACCTTTCTAATTTGGTGATAATTGAGTAGAGAGCTGAAGGAAGCAGGGAATGACCCTGTGCAGATATCTGTGGGAGGACGTTTTGGGCCAAGGGAATTGCAGTGAGGGCACTTGGCATATGCAAGGACCTACACGGAGACCGGTGGGCTTAGAGTGGAGTGAATGAGGCAGGTGTGTGTAAGAGGAGGCAGACAGGTTGAGGGCTGGGGCCAGGGCGAGGACTGACGCTGGGTGCGATGGGAGCCCTTGGAGGGGGTTGGAGCAGAGGAGGAACATGATCTGACTTATATCTTTAGAGCATCACTCTTGCTTCTATTTGAGAAGTGACTGTGGGGCAGGGGTGCAAGTAGGGACAGTGGTGATGCAGCTTGCACAGTACCCGAGGCAGGAGATGATGGTGACTCAGACAGAGATGGATGCAGGAGAGTGATGAGAGGGGCTCTCTGCGTCCATGGGTTCCTCACATCATCACTCCCTTCCAGAGCCCAGAGAACTTCTCCACATACCTGGGCAATCTTCTCCACCCACTGGGCCTTCATCTGCATCATCTAGAAAATGATGCCAGGAGCTGCTGCTGTGGCGCAGTGGGTTAAGAATCCAACTGCATTGGCTGGGGTCACTGTAGAGGCATGGGTTCGATCCCTGGCCCTGGGAACTTCCATGTGCCGTGGGTGCAGCCATTAAAAAAAATGATGCCAAGCAGTAATATCTGCCCAACCACACTCACAAGGTTCTTGTGAGAATCAAAATGAGATCACAACTTGGAGAGCATAGCGCAGGATGGGAAACACAGATGAGGCAGAAGCCACCAGTGAGAGATCTCAGCTACCAGTACAGAAAAGATGGGCTGCAGTCTCCTCCTTGCTCCAGCTGATGCACGAAGTGAGGCTGCTGGATTTAAAGGTTAACCCCTAAATCATAGATTGAGAGGAGACATGTATGATCATCTGGTCAAAGCCCATCTCTCTCAGATGAGGTCACTGAGATGCGGAGGTAAAGGTGGGTTTCCCAGACAACCCAGTGAGTGGGGGAGCCAAGTCAGAGTCCTAGTTCTGAGTCCTCTTGTACCAAGCTGCCCGTTTAAGTGTGGTGACAATGTCCCTACTCTGAAAGCAAATCAAAGCACAGTCACTCTCACAGGAGAATGAAGAGAAGGCTGTCAGCCATGAGGCTGCAATAGCTTTGCAACTCTCAACCTCTCCATGAGGTTTTGAACTCCCTCCTTTTACACATAAAGAAATGGGCTCAGAAAAGATCAGCTGAGTTACGCCAAGTTACAAAGCCAGAAATTGCCAGGAAAGGATTCCAGCTCTTCTCATACCTAACGCAGTACCCTTTCCCCTGCATTTGATGAAAACCTTTGGAGAGGGCAGAATTGGTTTAATTTAGGGACGTGTTACCTCTCTTCTTCTAATTACTCTCCCAGAATCCTTCAGCAGGAGACTCAAACATATATATATATATTTTAATTTGTGACTGTAGACTATTGTGCTTATTAGAATTTCTGAGCTTTTACATTGGAAATTTTAACAGGCTTACTGGGATACTTTTGAAGTGCTAAGTGTAAATTTAAGCCAGAAAAACACTATCAAGCCAAGTGCGCTGATATATTTTGAGATAATCGTTGGAAGACTTACGTAAGTGGGTGCTTTACAGAGAGATGTGCACTGACGTTCACACACTGCAGTTTCCTGAGCTGTGAGGGGGAAAGACAGTGAGCCTGAGGTCAGGAAGGTACTATAACTGGTGCAAAGATCACAGGCAAAACTGATGTGGACAAGTACCTAAGAGACTCACTCTTGCTTTTCATCAGGGAGGTGTGACACACAGCTGGGGTTTAAATTTTTTTTCTTTTTTTTTTCAGAACTGCATTTGCAGCATATGGAAGTTCTCAGGCTAGGGGGTCAAATCAGAGCTACAGCTGCCAGCTTACGCCACGCCACAGCCGTAGCAACGTGGGATCTGAGCCACCTCTTCGATCTATACCACAGCTCATGGCAATGTTGGATCCTTAACCCACTGAGCAAGGCCAGGATCAAACCTGCATCCTCATGGATACTAGTTGGATTCATTTCCACTGTGCCACAAATGGGAACTCCTGGGGTTTTAACTTTTAATTGATGTATTCTTTTGAATTGAGAGCTAGAGCAAGGTTTTAAGAGGCAAAAACTTCTGCCAGAACACAACACACTGGGTAAAGAAACTAAAGCTCGGGATGTCAGTACATTTGCTGGAACTGATCACAGCTTAGGTCGATGGAGACTTTGAATCTGCATAGTAAACACAGGCTCCTTCCACTCCTGCTTTCTCTTGGTAGCAGGCATCGAGGCTGGGAGCTGCTGGTTTAACCTATACCAAGTGCCGTGGCAGGATGTCGGCACCGTGGCCCCAGAGCGCTGGTCCTCTCTAACCGCCTCCCCGACCACGACCACATCACCGCCACTGAGCTTTCACGTAAATACTGATTTGAACCCTAGGCTGGGGTGACTGAAATCCCATTAGGAATGCACCTGAAGCCTTCCCAAACGCTTCTCCCTGGAGATGGTGCCATCTCACTGACCCCAGTCATGGTCGCTCAGCCCTCTGCAGGGGCCATCACATTGCCACCTTCTGGTGTTTCAGATATGCTCGCTGTAGGGCAGGCTCTGGCGCCCTAGACTGTGGAAGGGTCTCATGCCCCTTAGGCTGCCCTGGGCCCTTGTGATATGAGGCAGCTTGTAGCCTCAGATGCGGTTATCCCCTTCACCGATCCATCCTTCCAGTGGCCATGGGAGGGTCCATTAAACCTCAGGGCTGAAGCTGTGTCACTTATGGTAATCAATAGGATTGGCAGTAATGACTATAATTGTCCTTCACTGAGTGAAGGTCTTATAAGATCTGGGTTCCAGTCCCTATTCTGACACTTACTAGCTCTGTGACCTTAGACAACTCACTTTACCTTTCTGATCCTCATTTTCTCATCCATAAAATAGAGGTCATAGCAGTACCTACCTTATTCTTGAGGCTACAAGTATGAGTTACAGTTAGAGTTTTAAGTCAAACAAGGCACGCAAAGAACTTTGCAGTGTACCTGGCACAGAAGCATTCGGTTAATGCTGGCTGTGACCCTCTGTTGGGGGAGCCTGTACAGTTTCTAGCTACGACACCAGGAGTAGCATGTGGCAAGTACTCTTCCAGGGGTTTTATGTACTTGGTGTTGTTCGTTCTGAAAATGTGCAAGGACAGCAACACGAGACCCATTGCGGAAGCTGAAACTTAGAGCTTCTAAGAGATATCTCAAATCCCCCTGCCTGTTAAGAGGGTAAATCGCTGGAATTGGAGCCCTGTTGAGTTGGAGTGGAACCCTGAGCTCTTTTGTCTTGAAGATGCAGATGGCAATGAAAGTCTTGGATGTCAGCTCATTATAACAAAGAAGGGTTGGTGGTCACATTCTCTGTGATTAATTGCCTCACAAGTGGAACAAATAGTTGACACTGCCAATAGTCAGTACTTCAGGACTGCAGCAGAGGAGACAATTGTTGAGGCAAGCTTATTAACAAACAGCATTATGAGGATTTTTTTTTAGCTTTTAAAAACTCTTTCTCTGGAGTTCCCATCATGGCTCAGCAAATACAAATCTGACTAGTAACCATGTGGATGCAGTTTCGATACCTGGCCTTGCTCAGTGGGTTAAGGATCCGGTGTTGCCATGAGCTGTGGTGTAGGTCGCAGACACAGCTCAGATCTCATATTGCTGTGGCTGTGGCGTAAGTCAGCAGCTGCAGTTCCAATTAGACCCCTAGCCTGGGAACCTCCATATGCCACAGTTGTGACCCTAAAAAAAAAAAGATAAGAGCCATTTCTCCTGCTTATCAGAGCAATATATGTGCAATATAAAAAAATTGAGATTTATCTTTATGCTCGCTATATTTCACTGTTCTACTCTTTTCTTTATTTCTAACTCTTCCCACTGTCCCATACGTTGACAGCATAACTGTGAACAGTTACAAAATGCTGATGAAATAATCCGGTAATATTTATTAGGATTGCAACTGCACATACCCTCTGACCAGCCAATGCTGCTTTTGAGACAAAATGAAGCACCAATATGTGAAGATAACAGCACAAGTACGTTTCTTGCAGTGTTGCTTACAGTGGCCAAATTAGAAACAAGACAGATGTCTTCAGTCCATCAATAAGGGGATTCCTGGTAAATTGTGACTCATTAGTTGTAGAGACCCTGATGTGGCTATTTTAAAGGCTGAATTCATTTTCTCTGTGATGACTTGACTAATGCTGTCTTAGAATCTTAACAGCATAGAATTTGGGAGCCAGATCTCCTTCAACACAAGATAAAGTAGTATAAACAAAAGTTTGTGTTTGCGTTTGGATCAGAAAAAGGTATCTGGAGTTCCCGTCGTGGCGCAGTGGTTAACAAATCCGACTAGGAACCATGAGGTTGCAGGTTCGATCCCTGGCCTCGCTCAGTGGGTTAACGATCCGGCGTTGCCATGAGCTGTGGTGTAGGTCGCAGACGCGGCTTGGATCCTGCGTTGCTGTGGCTGTGGAGAAGGCCAGCGGCTACAGCTCTGATTACACCCCTAGCCTGGGAACCTCCACATGCCACGGGTGCGGCCCTAAAATGACAAAAGGCCAAAAAAAAAAAAAAAAGACATCTGACTAAACACAGTCTGGGACACACGGTTTATCAGAATCTGGTGTGACATGGGTCAGTGGGCTTTGTACGTTACAAACTCTATGTAACCTAACATAAGGGGACAAGAAAGCTAGTGGGTGCCTTGGGCAGATCTAGAGCATTTAGAAGAGGCGGTGAGTAATCTGCTCATCTCTAGGCTGACCACGTCTTGGGAATCTCATTCAATTTAGAACAAGTACATTCACCAAGGCAGTAAGGTTGAAATCTGTCATTGGAAAAATATCTGAAAAACTGTACTTTTTTATTCTGAAGAAGAAAGACTCAGAGGACACACTATAATTGTCCCTACCATCATCAGAAAGTCTGCAAATAGTAAATGCTAGAGAGAGTGTGGGAAAAAAAGAAACCTTCCTCCACTGTTGGTGGGAATGTAAATTGGTGCGGCTACCTTGTATGGAGAACAGTATATAGGTTCCTTAAAAAACTACAAATAGTGTTACCATATGATCCAGCAGTCCCACTCCTGGGCATATGCCCAGAGAGAAGCATAATTTGAAAAAGATACATGCACTCCCATTCATAGCAGCGCTATTTACAATAGCCAAAACATGGAAGCAACCTAAATGTCCATCAACAGAGGAATGGATAAAGAATCTGTGATACATGTATTCAATGGAATATTACTCAGCCATAAAAATAACTAAATAATGCCATTTGCAGCAACATGGATGGACCTAGAGATTCTCATGCCGAGTAACTGGACTGTTCAAGTTGCCCAGAGGGAAAGAACATTCCTTATTCTAATAAAATAAACTTTTATTTTATTGTTTGAAAAAAAATGTCTTCAAATTTCATGCCGCATGTAGTATTAGACTTTTTCTATGGAACCTCAAATCCCAAACCAGGATCAGTGGATGGAAGCCAGCCAGTAGGAGCTAAAGTTTAGCCCAGTATAAGGAAGGCATTTTTAACTATCAGCACTGGTCAAAAGTAGCCAAATGAGTTGCCCTGGAGATTCTAGTCAACTATCTTGTCTCTACAGGTGTTGAAGGGACTTGATGAGGATAGTGAGGAAGGAGTCAGGTATATGATGGAAGCAGTGTGGTGCCTAATACTATATCCCAACCCATCTACAACCCTAATCAGAGGGTATTCAGGCTTGTCATTTGATCCTGAGATCTGGTTTTCAGTAACAAGGGATTGAGCGAGGCAGTATGGAACCATGCCTATAAACTCTAGCTATTGAGTTGAACAGACCCAGGTTTAAACCCTGCCTCACCCACCTCTTGCTCTGTGACTCCGGCACATTACCAGCCTCTCCAAATCTGTTTGCTTCTCTGTAAAACAGAAACAGTATTGGTTTCTTCCTCAAAGAGTCGTTATTTAAGGACTAGTTGAGATAATAATACATATATCTTGTTTGACGCATGGTGGCGCACAGTGAATTCTCAGTAGGTATTTTTAAGTTAAATTGTGTCAATTGTTCTTGTCTTTCTTATCATGGAGTTTAATTTTTGATAAAGCAAGAATATTTTATGATTACTCTTTGAAAGAACCATAAATTTCTCCGAGTTAGAATATCATATATCCTAAGATTTCTAAGGTTTATAAATATCAGTTGATCCCACTCACTTAAGTATATCTGGTAGCTTTCCAGATAGATCTCTGACAGAAAAAGTACACTGAATCTGGAACCAGTGGATCCAAGTCCGAAAGGTCTGGCTGTCATGTCTTAGGCAGGTAACTCTAAAGTCTCAATTTCCTCCTTCTTAAAGTAGGAATAAGCACACATACACTGCCTAATTCACTCATACACTTGTATGGAAGAATAAATGGTATAATACAGATAGAAGTGCCTTTCTAATTATAAAATACTGGTCAGTTAGGAACTATTTTTGTTGTCTTGACTTACAAAATGGGCCATGGGTATGATTTCTCTGGCCCCCCCAAACTAAGACTGTCAAAGGCAGAACCATTCTTGGAATTTAATCCTAAATCTTTTAGGGTCCAGGAGGGCATTTGCAAAAGAAAAGGAGATAACGCTTACCCATAAAAGTAGGCATCATCAGTTCTACAGAAGATTTTTTGAACCTCGATTTATTCCAGGTGGAAGAAGTAGAAATTGAGTATGACAAACCTTTACCCAATGCTTTTCCTTTTTTTTTTTTGCCTTTTTGTCATTTTAGGGCCGCACCCACGGCATGTAGAGGTTCCCAGGCTAGGGGTCTAATCGGAGCTGTAGCCACCGGCCTCTGCTGCAGCCACAGCAAGGCGGGATCCGAGCCACGTCTGTGACCTACACCACAGCTCACGGCAACGCCGGATCGTTAACCCACTGAGCAAGGCCAGGGATCGAACCCGCAACCTCATGGTTCTTAGTCGGATTTGTTAACCACTGCACCAAGACAGGAACTCCCCAATGCTTTTCTTAAGAGTAGTCTTTCTTTTTTGTTTACATGCTTGCTTTGTTAGTTCTAACAAATTAAACATTCTTATTTGCTAATTATGCAATCAGAGAAGGGTTCACTTGAAGGAGGAGAGCTGGGCCAAAGAAAAGGAAAGACAGGTTTAAGGCTTCAAAGACCTGTTTAGTGCTGGATCTTGGAGATGATTTTACCAAGAACAGGATTTGGTAAAGATGTAAAGTAACTTGCTCGTAGTTGTATTGCTTGAAGTTGCAACACCCTCCTAAGGTTTGTGCTTTGGTATTTTGTTTTGAGTAGATTATGAGGAGAAAGTAAGGTAAAGAGGAGAAAGAAGGGGCAAGGAGAGAAGATATCCTTTAACCGAAAGGAAAACATTTCTGTTACTGACCTCTCATAGAAGAATCTGGCACATTCATGAATATGTGTGAGAAATTCTTGATTTTTAATGGAGGATAAAACTTTTTTTTTCCCCAAGGAAATATAACATCAACCTCTCCTCTATTTGGATTCTAAGGGAAAAAAATAGTATGAACATTTTTTAAGTTTCATACTCTAAAATGTTTATTACGGTACCATTCATGACAGTGAAGAATTACAACAACTCAAGTTGTTCAACCAATGAAAGGACATTTGAGTAAATTAAAAATAGTCTATCAAACACTATACGACTGCTACACATGCTGTTGCCGAGATTATGAGATCAAATAAGCAAATGCTGTTGTTATAGTGAGGAAAGGAAGGACAGCATTGTGTGGACAGTATTGGTCAGAGGGAGGATTCGAAATAGAAACCTGTTGTACTGCAGAAGGGAAGGCGATAATGAAGGTGAGTTAGATCTAAAATGAATTAAATTACGAAATTCATTGAAAGGTATGGATTTCAACCAGACTTTATGGAGAGACAGACAAATCCAGGAGGGATGAGCAAAGTCAGAATCATTTATACACTCTTTTCTGCAGGGGTGAGGAGGCCAGGAAAAGAGTAGGAGCTTGTCAAGTCGGGTTATGGCTTCAAAATTGGCCACACTGAGCACTCCCTCCGCACAGCGGCCTTGACACTGAGGCCCCCACCTTACCATGAGAAATTCCACTTGTTGGAGTTCCCTTTTGGTGCAGCAAGTTAAGGATCCGGTGTTGTCACTGTAGAAGCCCAAGTTGCTGCTGTGGCGTGGGTTCGATCCCTGGCCTGGAAGTTCCCCCATGCTGCAGGCAATGCCAAAAAAGAAGAAGGAGAAGGAGAAGAAGAAGAAGAAGAAAAAGAAATTCCACTTGTCAGTTTGGGAGGAATGTGATGTAGTGGATAGACACCAACATCATGACAGTTAACTTTTTGACCGTGAAAAGGGGGTATGCAGATGTTCCAGGAGGTGGCAGATTTGTTGTTCTCACTTGGTGTCATGGCAATCAATCAGGTATTTTCCCCTTCACACAGTCACTTGGCAATACTGATGGAATTGTCACCTGAAAGGCACATTCTATCTAAGCCTCCTCCCACGTAAGCTGGCTGGGGTTGTAGCAGTTGTAACAGTCTGTGGTATGGATTGTCCTTCCGATTCTCACCATTGCCCAGGAGGATAGGATGTCTGGGGAGAAAAGCTGGCCAACAACCAGGAGTCAACAGTTGCAGTGTGTACTCGCAGTACTATCATTAAAAACATGTACACACAAGGAAAAGAAAAGTCAGAAAGCTAATACACTCTGATACCAACAGCGATTGCCTTTAGATGATGTCAACGTGGGTGAAGTTTTCTTCCTCTTTTTTCTTCTTTTCAAATAGATGTGAATTTTCCAGATTTCCTTTAATGAAAGAGTTCAACCACTATAATTTATAAAGAGTTAAAAATAAAAAGTACAAGATTAGAGAGCAGTACCATTTGGTGGTAGAGAAAGTTTTTAATGTTTAGTTCATTTTAATTTTTAGTTCATTTTTTAATTTTAATTTTATGTTTTTCTCTTTATTAGAGTGATACATATTTATTGTAGAAAATTCTTGGTACTAATTTAACATCTAGCTTTATTTTATGATGCTATGCTTATTTTTCCTGCAACCTATCCAAAATCCTCTTTAGAAACAAAAGGGGTATCAAGTCATCAATCTCACATTCTTCTCTTTTTACTTGTTTTATTAGATTTTAAAATAATATCAAGGTGAAGAGTTCCCTAGTTGCTCAGCGGGTTTAGGATCCCGCATTGTCACTGCTGTGGCACAGGTTCAGTCCTTGTTGTGATAACTTATGCATGCCACAAATGTGGCCAAAAACAATAATAATAATATCAAAGTGAATAAATAAAATGTTAACAATCTTCCCCATTCTCACCCTCACCCAGATAATCAGTGTTAACATATTTTTATCCCACCGTTCTTTCAGTACTCTCACACAAAAATATAGGATATTTTTTCCAATTTGAAATTGATCCTACACTAAACATATTACTAACTTTTTTCTCTTAACAATGCATATTCCAGAGATGATACACAGAGACAAAGTACCTTGTCCAGATCACGCAGCAAGTGAGTGGAAGAGCTGGGATTGGAACTGAGAAAGGTGGCTCAGGATTCTGAGCTCTTGGAGTTCCCGTCATGGCTCAGTGGTTAACGAATCCGACTAGGAACCATGAGGTTGCAGGTTTGATCCCTGGTCTTGCTCAGTGGGTTAAGGATCCGGCGTTGCGGTGAGCTGTGGTGTAGGTTGCAGACGCGGCTCGGATCCCGCGTTGCTGTGGCTGTGGCGAAGGCCGGCAGCTACAGCTCCTGTTAGACCCCTAGCCTGGGAACCTCCATATGCCGCGGGTGCGGCCCTAGAAAAGGCAAAAAGACCAAAAAAAAAAAAAAGGATTCTGAGCTCTTAAGTGCTACAAATGACTGTCCATGACATAAGAAAAGGCGGAGGACAGATCTGAAGGAGCTGCTCAATGTCTAGGGGGAAAGATGATGAAAAGGAGTGGGCTGGCCCATGTGATTTTTCCCTCTTACTTCTCGACTCCAGCAGCACTTACTGACTCACACACCCTCTCTGTGCAAATTTGTTCCATCATGAAGAGGGGCAGCCTCTCGATGGATGGCAGGCTCCACATCCCCCTTTGGAGATGTTCAGGAGTTGGTGGTGATTGGTTAGCTGCTTCGGGCATAATCCACCTGTTCACTGCTGACAAGCAGCTGTGCATTTTGACTTATAAGTGGTACTCACTGTTTGCTTTCACATCAAGCATCTTCTGGTTCTTGGATTAAGGAGGAAGGATGTCAACATTGCAGCCTGCAAACACTTTTGGGTTCAGGTTCAGCATCATGACAGATAATTTTATAGCTGTGGAAAAAAAGTGTGTATGTATGCCAGCCGACTTGGACCATTTGCTGGTTCTTTTAATTAAAATTCAGACAGGAATTTTAGATTTGTTACCGAATAGCCATTGATGATGCCAGTGAATGATTCATTCTGAATTGATCCTAACCTGTAGGAAATTGCCATTTATAATGCACACATCACTTTCTTCCCCTCCTCTTCCCGTCTTCATTCCGCTTGGTCTTGTCTTATGACCATGGTCATCTTGCCTCTTAAGAAAAGGAGAAAAAGAAGAAAGTTTTGTTCTTTACTGCACTATTATGAGATGTATTTTGAAATTCTGATGTTCAGGTTTATAAATATAATCCTGGAATTGTTACTCGTGCCATGAATTCAATTTATTCCGCAAATGTCTGAGGAGGACTATTGTGCGCCTTGCAATGTACAAAGAGTTCGGGATACAAAGATTGGATGTAGTCCTTCTCCAGCAGAAGTGATGAGAGATTACCTGTAGCATGGTTTTCAAAGTATAATGGAAAGGTGGGCACGCTAACAAGGAAGCACAGAAAAGAAAGTGACGATACAGAAGAAGAGATGAGGGAAGCCTTTGTGAAAGAAGTAGTGTTTAGCTGGGTTTTGAAGTATGAGTAAGAATTTAATATATGGTTGAGTAGAAAGAGAAGGTCACTCAAGTCCAAGGAAACAGCATTTGCAAAAGCACAGAAATAAGAAATTGCATGGAGTTCCTGTTGTGGCTCAGTGGAAATGAATCTGACTGATACCATGAGGATGCGAGTTCGACCCTGGTCTTGTTCAATGGGTTAAGGATCTGGTGTTGCCTTGAGCTGTGGTGTAGGTCGCAGACATGGTTCAGATCTGGTGTTGTGGCTATGGTGTAGGCCAGCTGCTGCAGCCCCGATTCAACCTGGGAATTTCCATATGTGGGGGGCGAAGGGAGGGGGCAGCTCTAAAAAAAAAATGCAAGGAAAAAAAAAAGAAAAAGAATTGCATGTATGTCTTCTATTTAGTGATAATGGAGTGTGCCGAGCAGATGAAGGAAGGGTACCAGTGAGAATGGATTGTTTTCATGATTTAAAAATTTTTGTTTATATATATTTGCTATGTACCAGATACTTTCGCTTTACAAATGCTCTTTTAATGCTCCAAACAGTTAAGGTGGACTACTAGACTGCAGAATTGAAATAAAGCCTGACCTCGAATATCCACATGAGTGGTCAAGAAAAAAAAAAACATGGTAAATATGGTATTTTATAATCAAGAATTCTGAAATCCATTTGTAAATCTTTTCTGGCAAGAAATCTTCCGGGAGTTCCCTAGTGGCTCAGTGGAAGGATCTGGCATTGTCACTGCTGTGGCTCTGGTTACTGCTATGGCACAGGTTTGATCCCTGGCCAAGGAACTTTCACATGCCATGGGCGTGGCCAAAAAAAAAAAAAGTCCTCATGCTCCACAAGGAGATTCTGGCTTGATTCTGAGATAGGGGAAAGTAATTGCTGTGTACAATTACCGTGCACCTGAGCCTTTTCATATGTAAATCTTTTCATCTCAACATCAACCTGTGAGGTACACGGTGCTCTCTGCATTTTACACGTGAAGCTTGCAGAGGTCAAACAAGTTACCCAAATCACACAGCAAGCAAAATGAAGGGGCTGGCATTTGTCCAACTCATAACCTGAGGTTTCTCCATTCCATGCCTTCCTAGAGAAGGACCAGAGAGCGCCAGGCACTTCCTCAGGCTACTCCAGCCTGGTATGGCTGCAGATACGGTAGCTCTGTGTGGTGCTTTCTTGGACAGTCCTTGAAGGGGTGTGGAGAAGATAGGTATCTCCTTTGGGCACCTGGCATTGAAGACAGGTATCCGATGATGCTTGTTATTGTTTACTGAGGCCACGTGCTTTTTCTTTCTGGAGCTGCATCACAAAATGGGCCTTCTGGTGGAGACAATTGATGACATAGACTACCTCTTCTCTCTTCTACCACCCAACCAAGTCCTAATAGATACGAGACAGAATAACTGAAAGTCTAGAAAAATAGGAGTGCATGGTCGTCATACCCTTAATAGTTGTTATTTTACAACTAAATGCTCTTTTACAACTAAATTCCAATGCTCTTACTAAAGCTCAAGAACACTGGAATCCACATCTAGAGGGTGGGTTTTTGGTTTTGCTTTTTCTTGGATTCCTTGGTGATTAATCAGCCCAGGCATATACAACATTTTTCCTCACAAGTTCCATCTCCTCTTTCCATATCCATTTTCCTCTACTTCAACACTCCTCCCTTACGTGACTCTTGTTATTACTGTATCTGCCTTTGCTACAGAAAAAAGGGAGCTGGTACCTTAACTCACACTAAGGCTTTGGTGGCCAGTGCTAACTTGATTTGCTATCTCCTTTCAGGGTATACAATTTGCATTTAAAAAAAGAAGCCTTGAGACAATGGTGTTTATCTCAAAGGAATGTCTCTCAAATGGCAAAGTTTCTGACAGTCTTTCTGGGAGGATTAACATTGATAATACACGCTCTACCCACCCGACTCCACCCCTGGCGTTTTGTGCTGGGCTCTCAGGACCCTGGCAGAGTTGAGCACTTGTATGTGTGACTAATTCTCACATCAACTTGCCAGGGGATGCGATCATCCCCATTCAGTAAAGGAAACAGCAGTTCCTAGAGATGGAGTTATTAAGGCTGAGGCCAAGGGAAATGGGAGCCCGGGTGTGTCTGGCTTCCAAGTGGTGGCGCTGGCTGCTTCCCTACAAGGAGATGGCGGGGTGCTTCTGGTCAGCTGGTCTCCTTGGTGTTGGACACTTTCCTCCACCTACTGCACCTGGGATGCAGATAGCATGTACCTGGCAATCAAAGGAGAAAGGGCAGGACTCTGCATGTTCCTTCAGCACAAGGAGCCCAGATTCTAGCCCACCTGCCTGGTCACCTGTGTCTTCCCTTTGTCCCATTGGGAGGACCCACTGCTCTTTAGGTAAGGTTTCTCACACTGAAGCTGTCCTCTAATGAAGGAATCAAAATGCACAACCGGGGACCCAGACTTCCATGACGTCTTTATGCTAACCCACACTAGGAAACTATTTCATGGTGATCAGTCTTTTCAGATTGTCTTCAGGTGTCAGTTTAAGTGAGTGGATTTAAAAAGTTAAAAAGATTTTTAAGATTTAATGCGATTGATATGCATCATGCCCAGTAATAATGCCCTACAAACCTGTCAGTTTGTAGTAAAGTGACAAGCGTAGCTAAGGGGAATCCTTGCCCCATGGTTTATGGTCATAGACTTGGTCCACTTTGATGATTCAACTAGTTTGAATTATTAGAAAAATGAAATGAAATGTTTGCCCTGGCCCAGAATTTCTAAATGCCCCGCGGGATAAAAGTTCCCTTTTCTCTGTCTATTTAATTTTATAATATGCGTAATGGTCTCCATGAAGCATCTTGTTCTGGATTTATCAGAGCTTTAAACGAATGTCATGATCTGTTTTAATTTAATGATTAATGTTATCCATTTAAATATTGTAGGTCTTTTCTTGTCCTTTCTAAACTAGCCTACAAATGGGAACTTTCTTGTTATAAATGCAGATGCCTAAATACCGCTTAGAAAATGGAACGGGAAAAAAAAAATCCATGTCTACAACAAAAATATTGCAGCCAATTAGGTTTCATCATAGTAATTTCTCTGGCTTTGTAATGTTTGTTTACTAAATTTTGTCGGGAGATTGTTGCCATTTCTGATAGCTAGTGTCATAAAACCTCCGTCCTCATGTCTTCCTGCGATGGGAAGTTATAACAGTAAGAAACATTTTTCTTCCTTACCAGACCGCATCTCCGTGACGAGTTACGACATTCGAAGATCTGGACTCAAACATGTAGATCAGTTTGTACACATTCAAAGAAAGCTCTCATACGTTTCCTAAAAACCCACACATTAATATTGCTTACTTTTCAGCGGGGGTAAATAGGGGTCCCCAAGACCTCCTCAGAACAGGCTGGAGTTAAATAATATTGCATGTTTTTCATTTTACCATGATGAATGCAAAGCTATTAAATAACCTTTTAAAGAGTTGGTGTAATTATCTGTAAACAGTAATGTTACAAAAAAAAAAGGTCAAGTTGTCCTGCCATTAGATGTTTATGGATATAAACTGGATTTATGTTTCCATAAAACAGGCACCGACTAACTAGATTAATTCTCCACAAACTAAACCAACTGTAGTAATATTTAGACACAATAAAATGATACCAATTAAAACAATTTTATTTTTTGTGTCATATTGATTAACGGCGCACTAAAATTAACCAGAGACCTTAAACTCTGAATGGCTGGCAAAAGGCATCCACATCTCAATGTTATTACCAACAAGAAGAGCAGTTAAGTGAGATGGCTGTGCAATAGTATGAATATTTAATTAATAATTAGTCATGTAATTTCTCCTCAGGAGTTATTATCCCTCAAACTGGTTTGTGAATTTAATTATTAGCAGCCTTTTTGTTTCCATGTCCCCTCATTACTGTCAGGATTGATGTAACATAAACTTCATTAAAAATTAAAGCAAGAGTCTTAATTACAAGGCTACCCTGACTGAAGTTAGAATTAGCCAAGTCAGTGATGTGCAAATGAGTGCATTATTTAAGAAACATGCTGGAAGTAGTTATGCTAATGTGGGAGGTTCGCAGTAGCAGACCTTTTCACTTGCAGTTGCATATTCATTAAATGCACTATGCAAATTTAATGTAGCAGTCTTAGTAATGCGTTGTTAATTTATTCAGATTTATTGAGTACGACTTGTAAAAAAAAGTACAAATTTAATTACTCTATCTAGTAGGGATGATATTAGGAGATAGCAGAGGTTTCAAATGTGTTGATCTGGATTACTGCAGTTTGATGGAAGACGTGGTATCGGAGGACACAATTTTGATAACTGGGCTTGAAAGAATATTTGATTTACTTATGGAATGATCTAAGAAATCACTAAAATGGCACATGTTCCTTCCCAATAGGAAAGTAAAAAAGTCTCGGTTGTATTAACTTAAGAGCTAAAGCAGTGCTGAGTCCACAGCCTAATGGTCGTAATGACTCTACAGAGACCAGTAAAGGTTATGGATGGAGATCCGCGTGAAGCAAACTGTCTTTGTGGAAAGTTCATTGGTGGTCGGTGTGCGGGCAACCGTTGGATGGAACCGCACAGGAATCCTATGTCCTCTGCAGCTGAAACACCCTGGCACCCGCCTGCTGGTGCCACCTTCTCAGGTGTGTGGAGGCTTGGGCTTGACTCTTAAGGGATGCCCAACCTACGGTGGAGAAAGTGCATGCTTTAAAAGAGACGCATAACCCGCACTCGCCCTGGTCGCCACGGTTTCCACACTGACTTAGTGAACGTGCTGGTACTGCTCTTTCCTTATCTGTGCTCACCTGATCTTCTGAAAACCCCGGCAGTTGTGGGTTTTCTCATGCCCATTTTACAGATGAGAAAACGAAGGCTGAGATTGGAGTAGTAATGGATGCAGGTGAAAGAGCTTTGATTCAAATCTAGACCCCTGTTGCTCGCAAGCCTGACTGCACCTCACCTCGGTCTCCCACCGCCTTCCCCGCCCCTTCCTCTCCCTCCTCACTTCCTCCTTCCTGTCTCTCTTCTCCCTCTGCCCCCTCTCTTTTCCTCCCACTCTTCTGACCTCTCTTAATATCTTTTCCTTTCACTCTGAGATACACACACACATAGACACACCCACACACACACGTGTATAAATATACTTGAAAAACTGAAAACGGCTGGCCTGTTTCTCTTAACTTGCTACAGATATATAGGTTAAATTGGAATAAAACTATTTAAAGTTCAATAAAGCATCCCCCGGCAACCCCATTAAGACTGGTAGGGAACAAACCCGAAATGCTCTTTCTGACTCGAGGCTCAGAGAACACTGAGCATGTCACTGTTAGCGGCTTGGTTGGCTTAGAACTCCACACACATCTGTTAACATTTTAAACAGTCTTTGGCCTTTATAATCACAAAAATCGAGTCCAGTCCATATTTAATGCTATTAATAGTTTATCATGATTTGGGGGGTGGGGGGGCTACTACTTCAAATCGGTAAATCTGCTGGAGAAAAATCAATACACACTTTCCTGAGCTCTAGTAATGAACAGGACAAATGATTACTAACCACGTGGAGTGCCTGGTTCTCAGCACCCATCTTTGGAGGCATTCCAAGGTCCCTGATATATTCAGACAGTCTGACCTGTACCTATTGATCTCCTGCTAACAGAGGGAGAAGCTAAGCACCTCACCTGAAAGTAAGCCTATGAGTTGACCACAGGCTGAAAGTTGGTGCCTATATAAAGATCTTTCTGAATAATTCATTAGTAAGGATCCAAAAAATTAGATAGCAGGGAGTTCCTTTCGTGGCTCAGTGGTTAACACATCCGACTTAGAACCATGAGGTTGCGGGTTCGATCCCTGGCCTTGCTCAGTGGGTTAAGGATCCGGCTTTGCCGTGAGCTGTGGTGTAGGTTGCAGATATGGCTCGGATCCCGTGTTTCTGTGGCTGTGCCGAAGGCCGTCAGCTACAGCTCCTATTAGACCCCTAGCCTGGGAACCTCCATATGCCGCGAGTGCAGCCCTAGAAAAGGCAAAAAGACGAAAAAAAAAAATTAGGTACCAAAGCAGATGTTCTGAGTCTCCTCGGTGAATCTTTTCATCTTATGTCCCACATCTGAAGGCAGATCAGTCAGATCCCAGCCACCCGCTTCCTGGCTGCTGTCCATTGCTCCACTTAATACGAACCAGTCTGCCTTGGTTCATGCTTAAGTCTGTGTGTGTGTTTCTACCATTGAATTACAAACTTCTGGGAATCCAGAACTGACCTTACTTGTCTTTGGTTAGTGGCAGTGATGTTCTGGTAGACATTTAAACACAAGCTCCCTAAAAAAATGAATAAGCCCTGGTTTGTAGCTTTTGCCAGTTTCCTTGGTAAATGCTCTCATCATGTTGATTTCAGTCTACCTCCATGACGTCACTAAATTTGGAGTCAGAAAGAGAAAAGCAATTGCATAACATTATATAATACAACCGCCACCACACAGACATGATAGATGTCAGAAAGAGAAAAGCAATTGCATAACATTATATAATACAACCGCCACCACACAGATATGATAGATGTAAATCCAAGAGCATAAATAACATGAAATTAATATCATAGAATAAACAGGAAGTAATGCGGTTTCCATATTTATTTTGCTTTTAATGTCATTTAATTGTACATTTATATAATTTTTAAACAATGTCTGTATCTAACAATCAGCTCACAGAATTCTCCGAAATTCAGTAATTGGCTCCAGGTCACCAACAGGTACTAGGAAGAAAAAGATTTTCTGTTAAAAACACATCCACAACCAATAGTAAAAAAAATCTGCTGGGTCTGTTTCTTCTACTAATTTGCTGCTTTACTCTTTCTGTGGGGGGAGGCAACCCACCCCAAAATAAGCATTCGAGTTGGCTCCTGCTAAGAGAGTATCTGTAATTTCACAGCATCTGCTAAGATTTCTGCTGCAAAAGGTTGGCATCTTGGAGCAGGTAGCAAAGTTTTTTAGCGATGGCAGAGCTGTGGGTACATCATCATTTGGAGCTATATGGGACAAGAGAGCGGAAGGAATCAAAGATAAGTTATTAAATATTCAGCTAAAAAATACGTGGTTCTGTTAGCACACATACCATGTGCAATGCTCTGTGCCGGGGACCCCAAAATAAAGGGGGCTGGAAGTCTCCTGTTGTGGGGATCGAGGGTGGACTCCCTGCAGAAGTTAAGAACTCCAGGCAAGAGGAAGGGCAGCGTTGATGAGACAGCCTGGTCCTGAGCCCAAAAAGAGCTTGTTCACTGAAAGAAAGAAGCCCGGTAGTTGGCTTGCAGTTGGCGTGGGGAGGTGGGGTGAGACGAAGCTGGTGGGTGTCGGCAGGAGCCACATGACCTGGTCCTGGTGGGCTGTGTTGAAGATTAGAAACAGAACTGGAAATGACTTTCTGAGCTTCTCCCTTGTTATACTTAACACTGTGTTCCCCTTGCTTTTTAGGCAGTAGACTCCTGCTGGGCAGGGCCAGGTATCCAGAGGGCCAGCACAGGGTCCGGGCCAGCAGGGACTAAGTAAAAAATGTGTGGGAGTGAATGAATGGATACATGCCTGCCCTCGCCCTTCTTACAGGGTTAGGTCCAGGGTTCAGGCTTGAGATGGTTTCGAGGAGGTGCTTGTGACAAGCCAGACTTGAGACCCAGCAGGACCTCCCAGGTCTTGAGTCTAAATAAGGGGCCCACCCAACCACTAGGAGGCACTGTTTCCCAGATTTCTGCATTCTGGGACCTCTAGGGGCTCTTTAAGTCAATGGATTTGTGAGTCCTTGTTGGAACCGTGGTCACTGTGACAGGCTTCGACAGGACCTGGGCTGCAGAGGTGAGTCCTGTGCCCCAGGGAGACACGGGAGCACGTGCAGCTTGGAGTTCAAGAGCAACCCTTCCTTGCTTCACCTGTCCCCACAGGTGTGTGTGGTATGGTTTCAGGGGTAACTCAGGACTCGCTTGCCCTTCCCTACCACTTGGCTCTCCCACCTACTGCTGAAGCCTGAAACTGCCCCTCTGAGAGCTAAAGATGCTCAGTCCCCTGGAATGTAAATTCCCTAGACTGGGAGAAATAAGGAAAAAGGAATACTTCATGTTTATTGATTCCTGCCACTGTGCTCGGTGCTTTATATGCTTTATTGCATCTGTTCCTTAGAACAGGGTCATGAGATAGATGCCATTATTACCCTGTTTTACAGAGAAGAACCCTATAAGGGTTCAAAAGCTCAGATAACTTATCTAAGAATGTCTGGTTGGTAAGTTACAGGGCAGGGACCAGATCAAGTGTTTTTGATGTAAAGTCCATAAATAAAAGCCAGCTCTTCCTGACATTGTGCTGCCATTTAATTTTGGCACTGGGGAGCTCCCGTCGTGGCTCAGTGGAAACAAATCTGACTAGTATCCATGACGATGCAGGTCAGATCCCTGGCATCGCTCAGTGGGTTAAGGATCTGGCATTGCTGTGAGCTGTGGTGTAGGTCACAGATGTGGCTCAGATTTGGTGTTGCTGTGGCTGTGGTGCAGGCTGGCGGCTACAG
Organism: Catagonus wagneri; assembly: GCA_004024745.2. Taxonomy (NCBI): domain Eukaryota; kingdom Metazoa; phylum Chordata; class Mammalia; order Artiodactyla; family Tayassuidae; genus Catagonus; species Catagonus wagneri. The sequence continues at coordinate 2,178,409 of PVHT020003426.1, read as the reverse complement.
CTCCGACTGGACTCCTAGCCTGGGAACCTCTATATGCCTCAGGTGTGGCCCTAAAAAGACAAAATAATAATGATAATAACAATAATTTTGGCACTGGAAGAGGTAACGAAAGGTCATTTTTATCCAGCATTTCCCAAATGTCCCCAAGGAACAAAATCACATGGGGGTACTTGTTAGTCATGGTGCTTTCTAGGCCTGTTCCATGGGATTTAGAAATGCTTGAGTCTGGGATGCAATCATGGAGTCTATATTTTTTTTAAATAACTTAAAATTTTATTTAAAATATAGTCAATTTACAGTGTTGTGCCAATTTCTGCTATATGACATAGTGACCCAGCCACATATACATGTATATAACACACACACGCATATATACGTATATATATACATACACACACATACACATGCATATATATACACACACATTTTTTTCATGTTCCATCATATTCTATCTTAAGAGATTGGATGTAGTTCCCTGTGCTATACAGGAGGACCTCATTGCTTATCCATTCTAATATATTTAATAAGGTGATTGTTTCCAAGGAAGTTTGGGAGCACTGGTGGGCAGAATGAGCTGCTTGCACTTTGCTCAGGACTGAAGCATATAAAGATGTTAGCCCAAACACCTAATCTCTCAAATGAAGGACTAGCTTTAATCTACCTGGAAACATTAACATAAACATTAATTCAGGAAATCAATTTGCCAAAGTCATATGTGCAATGAGAAGGTGGAAGAGTGTGAGACCATTAGGAGACTAATCACTGGTGAGTTGTGTGGCAATTGTTTCTGGGGGCAGATGGCTTACAGAATAGTTAATGCATTTATCTCGGGTAAGCTCTTCAAATTTCCCGAGCCTTGGTTTTCTAATATGTAAAATGGTGAGGATAATAACAGCATGATAAAAGTGTGAAGACTAGATGAGAACTGGTCTGGAACAGCACAGTGGTGGGTGTCAATTCTGCCCCCCGTACTCAGCTCTGCCAGTTACTCACTGTGTGCCTTTGGGTAAGTTGCTTAACTTCTCTCTGCCTCAATTTCCTCTTGGGTAAATAACGGGTAAAAATCAGACCTACTCATAGAGTTGTTGGAAAGACTTACTGTAAAGTTTTTAGCACAGTGCTAGAGGAACAGCAGGTGTTCTGATAATATCTGCGAGGTTATTATCAGACTGCTTAGCACATGGTCCTAACACATGCGGTTTTCTCTGGGACTAAAAGCCCAGTTGAGCACGGGGTCCTTCTCACCTCTGACTCTATTCGAAAGCAAAAAGTGCACATGGGCTTTTCAGTAATGATTTTAGAGAAAAAAGCAGAGGCCACCCCAAGAGAGTTGTTTCAACTCTTGACTCATTTTACTCTTGAGGCTGAAGTGGAGGGCATACCCATCCCTCCAGATGAGGATGAAACAGGCACCTGGGTCATTGTTACTGTGGAGCAAGTCATTTCTCTTCTCTGAGCTTAGACCCCTTCTTTATAAAAGGCTTCTTCTAGGGGTTCCTACTGTGGCACAACGGGATGAGCAGCGTCTCTGGAGCGCTGGGATGCAGGTTCAGTCCCGATCCTGGCACAGTGGGTTAAGGATCTGGCGTTGCCACAGCTTCAGTGTAGGTTGCAACTGTGGCTTGATCAGATCCCTGGCCTGGGAATGCCATGGGGCGGCCAAAAAAGAAAAAACAAAGATACAGAATAGGAAATGCTTTGAGTCAATGACAAATACTCCTTGAACCTAACCTTCAAATATCGGTCACTTTGCTGGAAATTCGAGGACTGGGGAGAAATCCCCAGGGGGATTGGGTTGTTATCACTGTCTCCTCACAGGTAACCTTTTTGTTTAAGACCCCTCAGTAATATAGATTTTCCATTGCACGTGACTTTGCTTAGCATGTCCCCCTGAAATGATGGTCTTAATCATAAATTCTAATTGGAACAGGATCCACCTCAATTTATTTCTAATGCCTGGGAAAAGCAGAACTGTTTCTAGGAATACATTGAGATGGATTCTGTTCCAATTTACAGTTTGACTCAGTTAAAGTGTTGTTAACCCCCTGTTGTCCTCTGATAACGAATTTGTAGGTGGCAGGTTGTTGGCCGGGCCAGAGCTAGCAAAGAGAGGAGGGCTACCTAAATACGGTCACCACTTTGAGTGGTGTGGACTTGGCCCTGTCCTCTCTACCCCGCTCCCACTCCCCACTTAGCAATTCCAGGGCGTGATCAGTTAGCTTGCTTTAAGCTGTGATTGAATTGGGTTCCTCTGTCTAAATCAGAAGTAGAATGTTCTCATCTTATTCAGACACATTCCCTATCATTCAGGATTCTCCAGGGAAGACAACCAATGGGATGAGAGTGAGTTGTTTTAAAGAATCAGCTCATGCGCTTTGTTGAGGCTGACAAATCTGAAATGTGTAGTTTAGGCCAGCAGGCCGGAAACTCAGGAGTTTTGTGTTACAGCATTGAAGCAAAATTCCTTCTTCTTCAAGAAATCTCAGTTTTTGCTCCCAGGGTCTTCACTTGATCGGGTGAGGCCCACCCACATTATGGAAGGTAATCTGCTTGAAGCCAGTTGATGGTAAATATTCATGGTAACTATAACATACCTTCACAGCAACAGCTAAATTTGTGTTTGACCCAACCACTGGGCGCCATAGCCCAAACATGTTGACACATAAAAATGATCCATCATAGATTCCATGAATTCTATGTACAATCCCCAGGAAGAGTTCACCTAAACTGGAGACTGGGTGCATAGAAAGGCAGCAGACCTGAGGCACGGCGACTCTGAAGGCCACCCAGTGCCACCTGACACAGAGGGCTCAATTTTTATGTTAGATGCCCTTTGCACATCACAGGCTTCACCCCGTGTGTCTTCAGGTATGTTTTCCCAAGGCGAGAATCAAGATGCTTTGTTGGGCACAGGAAGGGCCACTTCTCTCTGATGATCCAGGAATGTAAAGCTCATGGCAATTCCTAAGTCCACAGATGCCAAAAGAAGGAAGAATAGATACCAGCCACAGATTTCTATAAACCAGTAGGTAAATATTCATGATTGAATGCCCAGCCTGGCAGGCACACTTGGGAGATTTTGGGCCAAAATAGAGCCTCAGAATTTCCATTTCCACTGGGCAAACAGGAAAATGAGATGATGCCAAATTGATGTGTGTGCAAAGCACAGTGATTGGGCATTTACATCTATTTAATTAAAGAACACGTTGTAACCTCTATTTACTTCTGTTTAATTAAGGGATTGCTCGTTTCAGAGGAGGTATCATGCTGGGCCTTCTACTACTTTTGTGATTCAAAGCTCAGCTAAGGATGTGTGGGAAATAGTTTGGTGATCTTAGCTCAGTCCCTAATGGCGAGAGCTTCACATTACAAAGCCAATAAACTATGCTGCCAGACTTGCAAAAAGAGAGTCAGGGGGCTTATCAAGAAAATGATCTCTTCCAGACACAGGAGGTCATTCGCGAGAATGTATGTTATTCTAGAATAATGCTGATCAAAAGTTAGAACCACAGTAGATTTCTTATTCGAGCAGGAAAAGAAAGAGCCACGGAAAATTATTAGAGCTTTAAGGCTCTTAAATTATATGAAGTTTATTTAGCATTTAAAAAAAACTGAGGTATCATTGATTTCCAAGGTTGTGTTAGTTTCAGGTGTACATCAGAGTGATTCAGATATATTTATCTTTTTTCAGATTCTTTTCCCTTGTAAAATATTACAAAATATTGAGTAGAGTTCCCTGTGCTACACAGCAGGTCCTTGTTAGTTATCTATTTTATATAGAGTAGAGTATATATGTTAATTGTAGACTCCTAATTTATCCTTCCCCCTTCGTCCCCTTTGTTAACCGCATGTCTGTTTTCTGTGTCTGTGGGTCTCTTTCTGTTTTGTACATAAATTCATTTGTATCAGTTTTTTTAGATTCCACATGTAAGTGATGTCATATGATATTTCTCTTTCTGTTTGATTTACTTTACTTAGTATGATAATCTCTGGATCCATCCGTGTTGCTGCAAATGGTATTGTTTCATTTTTTTTTTTTTTTTTTTGGCTGAGTAATAGTCCATTGTATATATGTACCACACCTGCTTTCTTTATTCATCTGTCAGTGGACATTTAGGTTGTAAATACTGTTCCAGTTAATATTAAGGTGCATGTATCTTTTCAAATTATGGTTTCCTCTGGATATGTGCCCAGGAGTGGGACTGCTGGATCATATGGTAGTTCTATTTTTAGTTTTTCAAGGAGCCTCCATACAGTTTTCCATAGTGGCTGTACCAATTTACATTGCCACCAACTGTGTAAGGGGGTTTCTTTTTTCTGTACATCCTCTCCAGCATTTATTTGTTTATTGACCAAACAATTGGCCCTGCCTGGGCAGAGGCAAAAAGGAAGAAGGAAGATGGGAGTTCCCATTGTGGTGCAGTGGAAAAGAATCCGACTAGGAACCATGAGGTTGCAGGTTCAATCCCTGGCCTCACTCAGTGGGTTAAGGATCCGGTGTTGCCATGAGCTGTGGTGTAGGTCGCAGACGTGGCTCAGATCTGCTGTTGCTGTGGCTGTGGTATAGGCTGGCAGCTGTGGCTCCGATTTGACCCCTAGCCTGGGAACCTCCATATGACTTGCGTTCCGCCCTGAAAAAAAAAAAAAAAAAACAAAGACAGAAAGCAAGGGGATATGATTTTCTGTATATACAGTCGTTCCCACCTTACTCACATGGTGATTACATTTTTCTCCTTGAGGAATGCGTTTCAGAACTCAGGTAACACATTCTTTCATGAACATTTTATTATCCTCTTTGCCATTGCTCTGAGAAATGTTGCTAGAATAACTATTTTTTTTTAAGTTCTGTGAGTTGTGGTTAAACACAAGAGGAGAATGGAAGAAGAGCTCTTCTAAAAAGAATTACAAGAGAAGGCCAGTAATTCTAAGAGAGTGCAGTGGGGAGAGGAAAGTTTGGGATCTCCATCCAACTTGCCAGCCTCTGATTATCCAGCTAGATTCCCCGTCTCTATCGAACATCACCATTTAATGTCTCTAAGTACTAGCTGGCTAATGAGACTAGCTGGTACCAGACTTCTCAGGGTCCTCCCTCCATTACCAGGAAGCAAAAGAGCCTCTTCCCAGTGGTTTTCTGGAGACAACGCTCTCCACCCTTAAGTCGAAGTAGAGAATGACACTGGGAGATGAAACGCTGCCTTGCTTGGTGGTTCTTTTTGCACCTGTCTAGACTGACACTCCTCCAAAGCAAGGACTACACCCTGTACCTGTGTGATGACCACCCAGCACCTCGCCAGTGCACGGCACGTTGTGAGAGCTGGATTAACACCGAAGGGATGAGTGATGGCTTTGCTCCTGGAAAGTTGCTTTGTTTTTTCTTAAGCTCACTGTGCATTCTTCTCTTACTTTCTAGAAAGTCCTCCTCTCCTCCCTCTTTCCCTATATCCAAACCCAGCCATTTGCCAAGGCCAAGAACAAGTCCTTCAATGTCTTTCAGAGGTCCTGCCTCCAAAGACCTGCATCCCATGATGACTGATGTCTGGTTGGTAAGGAGCGTGTGGTGCTTAGCAGTACTTTTGGTTCTTTTGTTGTCTTTGTACATGTCCTGTCTCCTCAGCCAGATGCTGACCCTGCATGTGACCTCTCTTCAGCTTCTCCCCTCTCCACACCCTGGCCAGGGTGCAGTCCTGGCTTGTTACCTCGTACATAACGAGCTCATAGTGAATATCTGTGGTTGCTGATAGATTTGATGCTCTCTGACAAGCTGCACTATAAACTCCTCAAGGAAAAGAGCCAAACCTGGCTTGTTTAGTGTTGGATTCCTTGCACCTACTATGGGAGCTGTTCAAATATATATGTGTGTGTGTGTGTGTGTGTGTGTGTGTGTGTGTGTATATATATATATATATATATACACTTTTAGGGCTTTTTAGGGCTGCTCCCACAGCATATATATATACACTTTTAGGGCTGCTTTTTAGGGCTGCTCCCACAGCATATGGAGGTTCCCAGGCTAGGGTTTGAATCGGAGCTGCAGCTACCGGCTTATGCCACAGCTACAGCAATTTGAGCTCCGAGCCACATATGCAACCTATATCACAGGTCACAACAATGCCGGATCCTTAACCCACTTAGCAAGGTCAGGGATCAAACCCGAATCCTCATGGGTACTGGTCAGGTTCTTAACCTGCTGAGCCACAACGGGATCTCCTCAAAGAATTTTTTTTTTTGCCCAAACACTTTACAAAGAATATTTGTTACATGAATGGCTGAATAAATTCACGTTTGGGCTATAATTCCTTGCTACCACATCTAAAATCATACCTTGAATGCATATCAGTTACTGACTACCTAGACATTTGAGGAAATACTTTTTCTTCCCTAAATAGGGCTTGGATTGAAACTAATGCATAGTGTCTCAAGACTTCTGACTGGAGTGGTAATTGAAGAAACTTTTTTTGAGTACCTGCTGCCTTAAGATAGTAGGCTAGACATGGCAGGAATGCAGAGGTGACTAAGAGTCAGTCCTGTCCTAGAAGAATTTAAGTTTAGTCAGAGTTTATCAAAGAAACAAACAAATGTTACAGGGTGGAATGTCATGTGTCATAAGGAACCAGCAAAGAACTGTGCAGACAGAAAGCACATGAGGTTGGAAAGATCGGGAAAGATTTGACAGACATGGTAACTGTTAGGAAGGACAGTCCCAATACACAGAAATAAAGAAGAAGAGCATCCCAGACGAAGGGGAGAAAGCGGTGTGTGCACAGGGATGAGGGTACCAAAGGTTGTAATATGCTCAGAAAAGAGCAAGTGGTTCAGGGAGCGTGGAAGAAGGCAATATCAGAGTTGAGGTGGGAGGATTCGGCTGGGGTCAGGATGTAAGAGCTGGCCGCCGTGGCAGGGTGGTTGGAGAAGACCTTGCAGGCAGGGAGTGGGAGCGCTTGCTTATGGGTACCAGACTAGTCTACTCTAATCCAAACTTTTGGCTCTCCTAACCCACAGCTGAAAAATTGCTGTACTGTTCTATTTGCGGAAGTGAACATTTGCTCTTGAGTCTAAATCACAGGGTAAATTCTTGGTAAGCCTTCATCCCTGTCCTTGCAGTAGTCTTAAGGGTTTCAAACTGTGTTCAGTGGAAACTTGGAGTTCTGCCAAGGTTTGCCTGGATTCCATGGGAGTATTTTTTTCAGATGGTGAAAATTTCTACCTTTTTTTTGTGAAGCCACAGGTTTATTTATTCCTTATAGTTTACAGTGGTGAGAGACTATTGTTTTTAATTATAACTCCTTTCTTCTAAGCAACTGACAGGGGCACACGGTCAGTGGTTACTGTATGCTGCTGCAGTAAAACAAAGAGGTTTAAGTCTATTTTTTCCTAGAGCCTTGTAAGAAATTACAGTGCAAAAGAGTCCACAAATCAGACCTTTATAATCTTAGGCAGTGTTGCAAAAAGTGTCAGCTATCCACCTAAATCCATTCTCCCTTTGGTATTTAAATTGTAGTCAATCTTAGCTACACTACATTTCCCAGCCTCCCTTGTACTTAGATTTGGTCATGTGACATTCTTCTTGCCAATAGAATGCAAGCTAGATGCCATTTCTCTAGCTGGGCTGTAGGTAAGCCTCCTCCAAGATCTCTTTCTCCCTCCCTCTGGCTGGAACGTGGACACACTCCCTCCCTCTGGCTGAAACGTGGACACACTGAACCCCATTTTCATGCAGGCAGTGACCGTACTCTAGATGATGGTGGAGCTGTAACTTAGAAGGAACCTTGGTCCCTCCATCACTGTGGACCATTTTTCTCAGGCCTGTTATAGAAAGAGAAACAAAGGCCTATATACTTGAAGCCATTGCCTTTTTTTGGTCTTTTTGTTATACCAACCTAGCTTAACCCTAATAATTTCAACATTAGTACTGTAGGTGTGGTATTGCCATAACCCAAACCTAAATTATGTAGACTTGGCTGAACTGTCAGATGGCAGATGGTGAGGACACAGATATTTCCAGCTAGACAGCTAGTGACCTCTGTTATGCCAGGATAAAGTCTTTAGTAACACCATCTCTTGTTATAACTTGAAGGCAGACCATGGGACTACCAGGACCATAGCTCTCAAGGAACAGGTAGGAAAGGGCCAATATGTTAATGTGTATTATCTTTGCTTTCAGTAAGATAGTAATTATATGAAAGAGATGATTTTAAGCAAAGATGCAAGCAGAGATGGAAAAGAATAAAGAAAGCCCAGAAAGTTGAAGCTGTAAAAAAGAGCTATCTCTGTACCTCAAACAGCAAAAGATAAAATTGTAGCTGCTCAAGGACTTTGGCAAAGATAAAACTAAAAGTGGTGCCTTCTCACCTATGTGCCTGGTTTCAGATGGCTTCAAAGTACGGACTATTAAAGGAGAGAGTGAGAGAGAAAGAGAAAGAAGGGGAGAGAGAGTAGGATGGGCAGAAACATGGGTCAAGCAGACTCAAAAACTTGGTCAAAAAACCCCTGAGCTGGTCACACATGGAACTAACCAGAAACAACTAACTTTACTGGACTTTAAGCATTATCAGAGAAACCATGAGCATGTCCTATAAATGCGTGAGTCAGTCCCAATGTTAAGGGAAGCCTTAAGGCTCCCAAATTGGAACCAGCTGAGAATAGCTGTGAAAAGCATTTAGCCACTAGTAAGGGCATATTCCCAATAATGACTTCGGTTGTGGCCTTGGAGGTTGAAAGGCAAGAAGGACTCTTTAGAGGATGAAGCCAGAGGCCACATAGGAAGATAAATACATTCCTCTTGGGTACCCTATCCAGGATCTAACCAGAGAATTTCCTCCCTGTCAAGGAAGGGGGATGTTCATTTTTCCCCGATAGGATTTAATCACTGCTGTTGGCCAATGACTGCTCTGTTTTCCATGCCATTGTGGTTATCCTGATTCTGCTCCAGCACCATGTATGGGGGTGAAACAGATAACATGTCTCTTCGTTCCTAAGTTGCCAGACCTTGAGAAACCAAATCTGATTCTGAGAGGACTGTGCATCTCACAGAGATGCTGGACTTCGAGTTGAGGGCACTTGTCTTCTTTGGAAAGAGGGCTCTTGGTGGGAGGCAAAATGTGCACACACAGAGTGGAGAACAGATGTATGGATGGTGGTGGACACTGCTACCCATGCTTCAGATCCCATTCCCTCCTTCTTCCGTAGCAGCAGAGTTGGCTGCCTGCTACTCATGGCTACCCAGCCTCCTTTAAAGTTAAGTGTGCCCAGGAGTTCCCGTCATGGCTCAGTGGAAGCAAATATGACTAGCATCCATGAGGACACAGGGTCGATCCCTGGCCTTGCTCAGTGTGTTATGGATCCGGCATCACTGTGATCTGTGGTGCAGGTCACAGATGGAGCTCCAATCTGGCTCCAGTGTAGCCAGTGGCTACAGCTCCTATTCGACCCCTTAGCCTGGGAACCTCCATATGCTGCAGGTGCGGCACTAAAAAAAAAAAAGTAAAATGTGCCCATGATATGTGTGTACTCATAGAATGTGAGCCCAAGGGATTTTGTCACTTTTGTTCTGGGGTCATTTTCTTTCCTCTTTCCATTCCCCTGGACATAGTAGCCACCAGCTTCAATTGTGTAGATCATGAGATGAGAAACAACTTGGAAGGAATTTGAGTCCTTGAAGGGTCATTCTGAACAAGGCTTCCACCTTGTACTATCGCACCAGAAATGTAAACTTCTGTATTTTCACAGGTCCTACATCTTTAGGTCTCTTTACTACAGCAGTTTAGCTTTACTGGAACTGGTTCACCAGACAAGAGTGCATTGATTTCCGTGTGCTACCAAGGCTTATATTAGGAAACGAATGATTAAAATCTGCCATTTTAGGAGTTCCCTTCGTGGTTCAGTGGTTAACAAATCCAACCAGAAACCATGAGGTTGCGGGTTCGAGCCCTGGCCTTGCTCAGTGGGTTAAGGATCCGGCGTTGCCGTGAGCTGTGGTGTAGGTCGCACACGTGGCTTGGATCCCACGTTGCTGTGGCTGTGGCGAAGGCCGGCAGCTACAGCTCCTGTTAGACCCCTAGCCTGGGAACCTCCATATGCCGCGGGTGCGGCCCTAGATAAGGCAAAAAGACAAAAAAAAAATCTGCCATTTTACCAGGATTATGCAAAATGTTTTTGGACTATTCTTTGGTTGCAGAACTCTCATAAAGTTGAATTGAAAGCCACTGGGGCAACCTTTAGTCTTATGTAGGTTTATTTTATTTATTTATGTATGTATTTATGTATGTATTTATTTACTTATTTATTGCTTTGAGGGGCCACACCCAGAGCATATGGGAGTTCCCAGGCTAGGGGTCAAATTAGATCTGCAGCTGCCGCCTACACCACAGCCATAGTAACGCAGGATCTGAGCCATGTCTGTGACCTACACCACAGCTCACAGCAACGCCAGATCCTTAACCCACTGAGCAAGGCCACGGATTGAACCTGCATCCTCATGGGTACTAGTCAGATTTGTTGCCCTTGAGCCACGATGGGAACTCCAGTCTTAGATAATTTTAGAACAACTCACTTGGAAGAATAGGATCATAAAAACCTTCAAAATAAGATTTGTATTAATACTAAATTTGTATTAATACTAAGATTTGTATTAATATTAAAGGAAATAAATAAATGACATAGGATTCATTTGGAGAATGTGAGTGGAAAAGCAAGCATGAAATCCATCTGCCAGCATCACAATACCAAAAAACCTAATGATGACTAGATTCTTTGAGAAGATCTAATTGTTTTGTTTTTAAACCCTGTGGATGGTTTGCAATGGCTTCCAATCTGTGCAGCTGAATAAGAAAGAGGTGTTTTTCTCCAAACAGGATTGATGTTAACCTACCACCCTGTCTTTACTCAAACTTGTCCCTTTGCCTCATATGTCCTTCCAGTTCCCCTTTCTTCCGTAGCAAAATTCTGCTCATCTGTAAAGCCCAGCTCAAGGGTGACTACCTATGAGAAGACGTCCCTGATTCTCCCCACTTTTGCCCTTTCCCACTCCTCTCTATCCCCACAGCACTTGGTGTGAAATGTTGGGGGAGCATCTTTCATAGCCCATTTCGGTTAGTCGCTCCATGCTAGATGGACCGTGAACTCTTAAAAGCAGAGACAAGAGACCTTACTAGTCTCCATCCTTTGTTCTTGGCCCACCCCTGACATGAAACAAGCTGCCCATAAATAGCTGTTGAATTAAACAGATGCCCATTCCCAGGTCTGATACACTCCCTCTACCCAGGGGAATAGAACCAGTTGGGTAAGGGGAGGGGTGGCATGATGGCAGCCGCCTCTGTGTAATTATCCTCTTCCAGTGAATAATGGGGCTTCAGCTCTGTGTCTGATTCTTTGATGAAGATGAAACTATTTAATCAGGTTTGGTTGCTCATCTCATCATCTTCCCGCATCACACCCTTCCTGACGAGTTCATTAGCTGGAAGAAAAATTGATGACCTCGTTAGTTCTGCACATTGGCTCACTGAGGACAAATTGGAGCTTTCGAATGTTGCTCAACTCTGACCCATGGGGGACAAGGTCTCACTCTCAGAACTGTTTAGATACACCGTGCCCTTAGTGTCTTTGTGTAACCGGTCGCCCAGGAGATGTGTGTTGGAAACAGTGTCTTTTACAATGTAAATCTCTCCCTCTCTCTTAGGTTTCTCCTCTGCCTGCTCAGTGAAGAATATGCCACTTGCTCATAGTTCCCAAGGTAAGCTCACTTTCTCTCCACCCCACCTTAAGTGTTTTCCTCTCTGCCACTCATGGACATCTTGTCATCCTCCAAGGCCTAGCTTACTTCCTGGCCCCACACCCATGCAGGAAATGTTCCCTGCATCCCCAGGGTCCTAACTCTGGTGAATCCAGAGGCAGAACATGTTGGGATCTCAACCAAAGGACCAGGAGAGGAGGAATAAATCAGGACCATGGGCAGGGCCTGGAGAAAGGCAGGTGGGCAGAGGGGCTGCTGGCTCTGCAGTAGCTGAAGGTGTGGCTGGTCCTGGTGCTGTCCAGGGTACCCATTTTGGCAAGCAGAGCGTAGCAGCCAGAGTGACTTGGGTGATGGTGGTCCTGAAGGTCGGGAGCAGAAGTTGAAAGATTGTGATCCTGGGCGATACTCTTTTCCCTCTCTTCCTCAAACGTTCGTCTTTCTCCTCCGGATCCTGGGTTCTACCCCTGGACTCACATGACTTAAGGATCCGGCGTTGCCATGAGCTGTGGTGTAGGTTGCAGACGAGGCTTGGATCCCACATTTAGGCCAGCAGCTGTAGCTCTGATTCCACCCCATCCTGGGAACTTCCATATGCTGCTGGTGAATCCACTATGTATATATATATTCCTTCGTGGGCTGCAGCCCATGAAGTTACAGAGACATATATAACTGATTGCTGGCCTAAACCAAAACATCTGTTGCAGGCCAGCCTAGGACTGGTATCCTAGGGCCATCCTTGTCTGGGACAGGATGTCAGACAGAGATCATTTGTTCATAAGAAACAATATTTCACTCCTACTAAATAAATAAAGTAGATAATTCAGGGAAGTTTCCCAAACAGTCACTGTGACAGCTCGGGGGACACACCTGTTGAGGGCACGGCTCTCCGTTTTAGAGTTCATTATTCACCTGCCTAAACGTGGCCATTTCTTTCCCTTCCTCTTTCAAAGTCTTTATTCTGAACACCTCAATAGAGACTACATCTGCATATTGGCTCATTCTGATCCGAAAATCTATCCTGGACCCAGGAGTAGAGTCTCACAGTGGAGGAGCAACACTTTTTCTCTGAAGTCCTGTTCAGTAAAGAGTCACCTGGAAGAAAAACTGGGAACTTCTCGACTTGCAAGAGGAGCTCATTTACAAGCCGTAACCTACTTACTTTCTTTCTTTTTCTTCCTTTCTTTCTTCCTTCCTTCCTCTTCCTTCCTCCCTCCCTTCCTCCCTTTCATTCCTTCCCTTCCTTCTTCCTTCCTTCCTTCCTTCCTTCCTTCCTTCCTTCCCTTCCTTCTTCCTTCCTTCCTTCCTTCTGCTTTTTAGGGCCGTGCCCTCAGCATATGGAAGTTCCCAGAGCTACAGTTGCCATCCTACGCCACAGCCACACCAATGCAGGATCCCAGCCACATCTGCGACCTGCACCACAGCTCACAGCAACACCGGATCCGCAACCCACTGAGAGAGGCCAGGGATTGAACCTGCATCCTCGTGGATACTAGTCAGATTTTTTTTTGTTTCCACTGTGCCGCAGCGGGAACTCCCTGGAAGCCGTAACTTTAGAAGTGAGTGAAAAGAAAGGAGCTGGGACTAAGGAAGTAGACTAAAGATATGGGAGAACAAGGGCTTGGCAAACTCTGTGATGGCTCCTGGGGACAGTAACAGGTTGTGCGACAGGACACGGAAATGTCTTCCCTCTGTGAAGTGCTCTTCTGGTTACAGAGCACAGTCCTATACACGGGCCGTCCGGTGAGTTTCCCAAGGTCAGAACTGAGTCTAGGTCAGATCTGCATTGCTTCACGTCCCTCTCACCTGGGCACACTTTCCGGTACAAAGCACGTGTGTGGCAGATGTCCAGCAAATGAATACATTTGGTCTTTCTGGTAATCTTGTGAGGCAGACGTGACAGGAAGTCGTCCCGCTTGATGGTGAAGGTGAAGGAAACAGAGGCTCATTGTTGCTAAGGATGTGCCCAGAATCCTACAAACTGCAGATGATGAAAGCAGAACTCAAATCCAGGATCTTTGTCTCCTGGAAAAATGGTCTTTCCCACAATGCCAGAAGGAAATGTGAACTAGCCTTAAAAACCAGAGAACGTGACATAGAACACGATGGTGGATACAGGCAGGGGTGAGGGGCGGGGGTATAATTGCTACGGATATTACTGTTTTGACAGGGTGCCCTTGAACTTCATTTTAACCCTTACGTGGTACACTTAGAACTTAAACTATAACTTAAGTTATATAGTTAAGTTATAACTTAACTATAAACTTTTACAGTAAGTTGCTGTTGTCTTTTTTCTGGGAAGGAGTAACCTAAAATGCCTGTAAAGTAGGGACGGGAGCTTCATTTCATTAAAACAAATCTGCCATCTACCTTCCACGGGGCTTGTTACGACGATGCCTCTTTAACACTTAGCGCCAGAGAGTGACATCTGCTTGCATAGCTTTCTAGGGATTTTCAAGGACTTTGTTCAGAGCCAATTAAGCCCACCTGGTCTATCTCCCCCATAGGAGCGGGAACAGGCAAAAAGGGTTAATGTGCTTTTCTAAAGCAGGGCTCCCCCAGCGCTTATCAGATGCTACCCTCATCTCTTCCCTGCCCCCCCCTATTAATGTTAACTAGGCAGGAAATGCTTGACATTGACTGAGAGGACTCAGGATTCCATTTTTGACAAGCTGACAAGTGGAAGAAATTCATATATTATACGGTTGGAAGCAATAGCTTTTTCTCTCATTTATTATACTCATGTTATTATTGCTCGTATCCATCGCCTTCTCTTTTTTTAATTCTTTTCTTCCTGGAGCATACCTATGATCCAGGGCAAAGGTTGGCAGCCTGAAACCCCTTTTTCCATCGTGCTTTGGCTGTGGTGTTTTTAACGAGCCCCTTCTGTAGGCAGAGCTGTGTGCTGCTGATGTCCGACCTTCTTTCTCTCCCACCCTCTTGAATGTCCCTTCTCCTGACCTGGAGAGAGTTTGCTCTATGGACAGGTGCCTTGGATAGAGCACAAAACACCTGCTGTGTGTGTTGTGTTGCCTGCCACCTGGGCATCCATGTTTCCTGAAAACACCCTTGAGAATTTAGTGGTATTCCCGCTCTGGGCTGCTTTGTGACTTAGCCTGTCCTCAGAGAGGACTGGGGACAACCAAAGTTGCTGTTCCCAGGGTGTGGTGAATTGATGCTCTATGAGCATTTGTCCACTGAGGTTATAAAACTTCCTCAGATCCTTTCAAGATAAAACAAGGTGCTGGTTAGTGGAAGGAGTCATGGACTCGAACTTGTACTGGAAACAAAAAGCCAACAAGAATGGAGGCTTCCACAGGAACTAGGTAGCTTCCCACTGTCCCATTCTGAATGGTTTGGTTAATTGCTGTTGCCTCCACAGCATCTGACAGAGGTGCCCATGGATGGACCACTCTTATACCATGCGTCTATCCCTTCTCCGGTGGCTACCCCTGGAAGAATCTAGCACTGCCTCTCTATTCAGGGAGCAGAGGACAGGGAATTCCTAGCTAGAAGGTGATGATGAGCTTGGAAGATACCCTGGTTGCTGGGATCAGAACAGGCATCCCATG
This sequence comes from Catagonus wagneri, assembly GCA_004024745.2. NCBI lineage: Eukaryota > Metazoa > Chordata > Mammalia > Artiodactyla > Tayassuidae > Catagonus > Catagonus wagneri. Next base: position 2,163,112 of record PVHT020003426.1, on the reverse strand, counting down.
GCACATGTAGACAACCAGTGAGGACAGGGGTGGGGCTGAAAATGAAAGTGACTGCCAGCAGAAGCCTTGTAAGACCTGAGACTTGAATGAACACAGCTGGCCCATAATTTAACTCTTTCTGCTGCCTCAAAGCAGTGGTGGAATGACCCCCTCTCTCTTTCACATGTCCATTGTGAGTATATTTGATAACTCTTGTCCCCTTCAAGCCTGACCTTTCTGATCACTTAAATTAGATCTTAAATGCATAATAAGTATAGTACACATCTGGTTTTGCTCGTCCAGCTTTTCTTCCTTTGTGTTTTGATAGCACTTAACAGTTTTCCATTGGGGAATCAGCACTCCCTTCAGTCCACGTGTTCACGTGGCGTTGGTCCCATTCCCATTTCCAAATGGCCCATCCCATCCTCTTAGATATGGTTATTGGTTCAAAAAGGGCCACATAGCCAAAGCCTGACCATTAAGAAGCTGCTTTGCTACTTTTGCTAATGTGTGGGGAAAGAGAGTCTCTCTCTTTCTGAAATTGCAAACCCTAAGGTCCTTAAAAGTGTGGAACTGCTGGGGCCACTTTGGCCACCATTTGGGCCCAATGGAAGGGAGCCACCAAGAGCTTGAGACATTGTCCTGATGAAGTCATGGAGTTCCTGGATTTAGCCAAGCCTAAAGATGCGTAAAACTCAGGACATCTCAATGGTATGAGCAAATCTCCACCCCTTTACCCAAACTACCCACACACACAAACCAATTTTTGTGGTTAAAGTCCATTTCAATGAGTTTCTGCCATTTGTGACCGTAAGACTTCTGACTGACATAACAGTGTTACAAGAGGATGGAGACCAGGGGACGGAAGGAAGAGATTTGTCCTCTGCACAATCCCAGGGTTACCCCTGCCTGATTGCACAGACCCACTGGAAATCCCAGTCTTGGAGAATGAGTTGCAGGGTTAGCATCTGGGAAGCAAGGGCTCAGGAATTCTTCTCCCTGCCAGAGTGGGGAGTTAAGTCAGTGGTGCTGGGGTTGGCTTCTCAGCCTGGTCTCCTAGAGAAGAGTCCCCTCTTAAAATGCATCTCTTTGGCATATCAGTATTCAGGCTCTGAGAGCCCTGGCCCCATTGTCTCATACCAAATCGTCCCCTACCTTGTAAGTGGTGTGATGAGGTGGTTCTGGGCTGCCCTCCATGCCGAGGTGTCCTCTGTCCTCGACTGGACTGCAGGCGGTTAGTTTTAGGTGTGGGAGGCATACTGCCTCTTCTCTCCTGTTCCTTGGGGAGCTCATTTTTTCTGGTCTTAGGAATGGTGAGATCTAATTACAGTGGGTGTTAAGGAAGATGAAGCCAAAGCGATTCCTAGGCCGGCTAGACCTCCAGCTTGTGACTCTGCTAGTGCTCGGTCCCCACAAGTCCTTCTCTCCTGACCTGCTCTGCTTCTCTGACTCTTATTAGTCAACCTGCTACCAGTGCAGCTGCCTGCGTGCACAGGAGACAGCCAGCATCTGGGCCAGGGTGCCACTTCCTGATACTGCTAAGCCCATGAGGTTTCTCCTCCTGGAACTCTGTGCTGTTCTTTGTCTCCCAGGCCCCCATGTGGACTCAGTCTCAAACCACCTTTCCTGGAACCAGTTCCCTCCAAGTCTGGCCTCACCTCTCTCCTCCAGGACTGAAAACTGGTCCTGGAGAGTGGGGACAGGTAGCACACCATCGCCCTAAAAGTCCCATCTTTCTCTTGCATGTATACAAATCCGCAAACACAAACAACTGCTGTAAATCAACAACTAAACGACTCTCAGCCTGGAATCAGATAGCACCGTCTGCTCCATGATTCCAGGAAAACCCTTAGGCAGGAAGCCTAGGAACTCAAAGAGAGTACTTACTCTTCAGTTAAGTACAGAATCCTCTTTTCTTTTCTTCTCTTCTCTTTTCTTTTCTTTTCTCTCTTTTTTTCTTAGGGCCGAACCTGTGGCAGTTGGAAGTTCCCAGGCTAGGGGTTGAATTGGAGCTGTAGTTGCCAGCCTATACAACAGCCACAGCAACATGGGACCAAGCCACTTCTGTGACCTGCACCACAGTTCATGGCAATACCAGATCCTTAACCCACTCAGCGATGGCCAGCGATCAAACCCATGTCCATGGTTCCTAGTTGGGTTTGTTATGCTGAGCCACTACAGTAACTCCCTGACTCTATTTTTCAAATATCACAGTTGCTACATAAGAAAGTTACTTATGGTTCACTTGTGAGCAAAGGGGGTCTTTTCTATATCAAGGCAAGTTTTCTTTTTTGCAGCTGTGAGCTAATTTCTCTCTCTACTAAACAATGATTCCCTGCTCACTTGCTCTCTCTTACTTACAAACACTATTAACATCCCATAGGAAGGGTGGTGTTTGCACAGTGCTCCTTGATTAACGAATCCCCAGGGAACAAACCTTCTTTATGAGATGTGGGGCTGTGCTCAAAAACACTTCATAAATCATGCAACCATGTTCCCCACACTGGCAGCTACGGGCCAGCATCCCTTGACACATAACTCCTGTTGGAGATGGCTGTGCTGAAGGTAAGGGAACAATTTTTTTTTGGTCTTTTTAGGGCGACACCCATGGCATATGGGGATTCCCAAGCTAGGGGTTGAATTGGAGCTGTAGCCGATGGCCTACACCACAACAACAGCAACGCCAGATCCGAGCCACATCTGCGACCTACGCCACAGCTCATGGCAACACCAGATCCTTAACCCATTGAGCGAGGTCAGGGATCAAACCTGCGTCCTCATGGTTGCTAGTCAGATTCGTTTCCACTGAGCCATGACGGGAACTCCCGAGGGGACAAGTCTGTTAGTCTGTGAAGTTGTTCCCTGTTTCTTGGTCCTCCCATGTCCCCAGGCTGGTGTGGGAGAGAAGCCCTCACTCTCATTCCTCCTCCCCGCTCCCCCTTCTCTGGTCACCTTCTCCCCTCTTTCCTCCCATGGTTTGGTCAGCCTCCTACCCCAGCTCCCCACCCCCACCTTAAACCAGTGAACAATGAATCTGATTACACTGACCATTTACTTAAGCCAAAGTTTGCATTTTAAGCTGTATCGTAGAGAAATAAGGTTCTCCAACTCCTGTTAAAGGAATTCCAGAGAACTAGGTAGATTTCCAGACTGCCCGCCTGGACTGGAACTTTCTCCACTGCCATCGGCCTTCTCAGGCTGAGCAAAGGTCAGCTCTCCCTTCTCCACCTCCCCTGACCTCACTTCAACAAGAATACCAGGCACCATATTTATTATCCCACTTGTTTTTTATTTTCATGGGTCATCAGTGATTTTTTTCACACTGCAAACATCACTTTATTTCTGCCTGTGTTCTAGTCTCTATTTTGCCTAGGTTTGGGCTTTTAAAGAGCTTCCCCAGAATGCATCCTCTCTGTTTCACTGCCGCCTGACTCTGCTGGATTTGATAGAGCTCTTGGTTTCTGTTGTGGGGACTTCTGTTTCACTGTTATCCCTTTAAGGTGGTTATCTGGTTTTGCTTTACTCTGTCTCCAGCCGGTTGATTCATGCAGCAAAATGGTCAAGACTCCTTCAGCTGCAAGTGATGGACATTCCAACTCAATGTTGCTTGAGCAAAATGAAGGGCAATATTTTTGGCTCATGTAGCTAAGGTGTCCAAGGTTAGTTCTGACTTCAAGCACCTTTGGATCCAAGGGCATACACAATATGATCTTCTTACTCTCTTTGTCTCTCTTTTTTTGGCTCCACCCACAGCATATAGAAGCTCCCGGGTCGGGAATCAAACCCATGTCACAGCAGCAACCCAAGCTAGATTCTCAGCTTGCTACACCACAAGGTAACTCCTGGTCTTCTTTTTATCTCTTCATCTCTTGGCTCTACTTTTCTCTTTGTGTGGCATTATTCTCTCCTACTGTAGATGGGCAGTGAGTACCTAGCCTCTGGCAGCTCCAGGCTTACATGATCATAGCTTATGATGTAAGAGGAAGACATGGCCTGTCTTTCTTAGCGTATACTGTCAGTCCCGTGGAACTGATTGGCTCTGTCTGGGCCATGTGCTGTTTTCTTGAACTCATCACTATAGACCAGACGTGGGGAACCAGGACTGGCCAGACCAGGGTCACTTGCCTCCTGCCTCCAGGGACTTGGGTACCACAGTTGGTACTTGCTCCTCAAATCTCATGATTGGAATGGGAAGCAGTCCCTCAAATTAACAGCGAGGCATCTTAGATAAATTGAAATGACATTTATTCCCTATGCATAGGTAAAGCTGAGTATTATTGACAAATGGAAGTGTTTTTCATTAAAATTGACATAACATCTTCTTGACACCTCTAAAGTTGCAATTTTATTCCTTCTGTGTGAAAGTCATTGAAAATTAGCAGACAGCATCTTTGATGTTCTATTATTCTCCTGTATTTTGATGAGATCCGTGTTGTATGTCAGTTTTCCAGGGAACGGATTCTGAGGTTTACGTGCAGACTGGAGAGAGAAGGAAGAAGGATGGGGCAACAGCAGCTTCAGGCAATATTGTGGGAGCTCTGGAATGAGAGTGTCCCTTCAGGGTTGTCCCGGTTGAGGTAAGGGAGGCGCTTCTCTGAGCAGCCGTTGAGTGGGGGCCGCGCCCAGCGGCAGCTCTGCGCCCGAAGGCGGGCCTGCTGAGGACTCAGCTGTGAGCCAGCAGCATCTCCCACTCCTGGCAGCTGCAGAGTGAGTTGCTCGGTGCTGAAGGGGAGTGTGAGTAGCGCCCTTCTGTGTCCACTTCAGTGGGCTTCCAATGACTGGGGGAGAGACTCTCATGATTCTAGTGTTTAAATATTAATGGCCAATTGTGGGGCCGATATACCCTTATACATGTTATCACCTGACATTTTTCTCTGTAACCAGAATTTGAATCATTCACTTTAGACTCTGTATTTTAAACTATTTCCAGTGTGAGAGATGTTCTTTCTTGCTCCAGAATGCACAATGTCAGGTCCAGTTCTGATGTATTCTATAGACTCACTATCAACATGACTTAAAGATATGAAGCAGGGTCATTTTGATGTGGCGGAAGTGGAACCCAAGCCTGCCTGGGGAAGAACCAACTGCTAACCCCTCTGAACTTGGGCTCTTGCACACCAGGGTAACGAGGGCCCTGGCCTAGAGATACCACTTCCTTAGCACTGTCCTCGCTGCTCCCCAACCCCCCGCCCCTGCCCCCTGCAGCCTAGCAGCCTAGTCAGTTGTAGTTGGCAGATGTGATAAATCCTGCTTAGCATCTGCCTTAATCAGTTCAGGCGGCTGTAGCAGAAGAGCATAGACTGCGTGGCTTAAACAATAGACGTTTCTTCCTCACGGTTCTAGAGCCTGGTTGTACGAGAATAGGGTGACAGCATGAGGGCCCTCTTCCTGGTTTACACATGGCTGCTTTCTTGTATCTTTACATGGCAAAAGGGAAGAGGCTTGGGGTGGGGGGAGAGAATTCCAAGGGGGCTATGACCCCATGACCTGGTGCAAATCCAGCCAGTTACCTCTAAAAGGTCCTACCTTCAAATACCATCGCACTGGGGATTCCAGCTTCAACATATGAATGGATGGGTGGGGCAGGACAGACACTCATTTAATATACAGCAGCATCCTTGGTGTTAGACTTTGGGCTATCTGCACCCATGAGTCACCTTTCTTAAGCTCTTTAGCTACTTCTCCTAGTTTTAGATGTCTTTTGGCACTAATTATGCTCATATTCCCCACTTTTAGAATAAGCAGCCTTTCAGCCCGCTCCCATAGGTACAGTCCTGGGATTTGCGCAATCTGCAGTCCTGCGTGGTCATGCAGGTGGGATTTTCCCTCAACTAGCCAAATTATAGGCAGGTCTTACGCTGCTTCTTTACCATTCTCAATCTCTCCATCAAAACTTCCAATCAGGAGTTCCCAGCTCAGCAGCAACAAACCTGACTAGTATCCATAAGGATGTGGGTTCGATCCCTGGCCTTGCTCAGTGCTTTAAGGATCTGGCATTGCTGTTAGCTGCGGTATAGTTCACAGACACAGCTTGGATTTGGCGTGGCTGTGGCTGTGGTGTAGGCTGGTGGCTATGGCTCCATTTTGACCCCTAACCTGGGAACCTCCACATGCTTCAAGGTGTGGCCCTAAAAAGCAAAAAACAAAAGCAAACAAACAGAACAAAACAAAAAGCTGTCAAATCAGATAACTACCCATTTGAGTTGAACTGTAAATGGATCTAAAGCAGAAATCGCAAATGGTACCCCAAAGGGATAGGTGAGGTAGGTAACTGCATGTTGTTTCACCTATACTCAGTATTCAGCAATCTGGAGATTTTGCCCACAATAAAAATCCAGATTTCTCTTCTCATTAAACGACAACTTAACTGATCCAGTCTTGCAGGTAAGTATTTCTACATGGCAACACTTGGCTCAAAGCTGAATTAGTCACCGCGGGTCCCACTGATCACTACTGCAGTACGCCTGCTCCCCCCACTCATTTGTGTTACCAGCCAGGATTCTGGAGTTCCCACCCCGAGTAAATTTAATGTTCCTCCCTGGTGGTACTTGGCATCCACTGCAAGTTATTGGCAGTAAAGGAGGGTCAAAAACATGATCCAACCAGGACCCAGGTGGAAAAGAAAATCAAATACAGGCTTTTCAATAGCATCACCTTTCCTGATGCAGAGAAACTAAGCCTTCCCCCTTTGTCAATTTCACAGAACAAATGACATTTCATCTGTGGAATACATTGTGTCTTTTTTGTTGTTGTTCTTTTATGGCCGCACCTGGGGCATATGGAGGTTACCAGGCTAGGAGTGTAATCCGAGCTGTAGCTGCCGGCCTGCACCACAGCCACAGCAACGCAGGATCCGAGCTGCGTCTGCGACCTACACCACAGCTCACGGCAACTCTGGATCCTTAACCCACTGAGCGAGGCCAGGGATTGAACCCGCAACCTCATGGTTCCTAGTCGGATTCGTTTCCGCTACGCCAGGACAGAACTCCGGTGGAATACATTGTGGTTTTGGACAGAAATGATCCCGAACGAATGGATGGCAACCTCTGGCACTCATTACTCATCTGTTGCTAAGGAAGAGATTCAGGAAAGGGTGGAAAATCTTGTGGCATGTTCCTTTCTCCTAGTTCAAGGATACTGCCAAATGAAAATGCTCTGCCAAAGAGTCTTTCGTTTGACACAAGGAACAACATTCCTATTTTCCTGCCTTAAGAGCAGGAAATACCCACAGACGGGAAAGGCATGCCTCTGGGAACTCATGGCAACCTGCCCCAGGTAGACATGTGCTTATTTCAAGGCTAACAGAAGATGAAGAGAACACAGAAGGAAAGGAATAAAAAATTGATTACTCCAGAGTGACAGATGAATGGGTTTTCTCAGTGAAATAGGAGAACTATTACTTGGCTTACACCAATTTAAATAAAACACAGTACCTTTGTTCAGATCTTATAGTTGAAGGATGCTTTCAAATCAATTGTAATATTTTCCTGCTTTAAAAAAAAAAGTGGTTCAGACTAAAGAATCATATTGCATGGGGGGGGTGTCTTCTTTGCGGGGCTGGGGATGGAGGAGCTGATGCATTTGCAGACTTCATTATACTGAGTAGTCTGTTCAGCGGTTGGTTCTGTCTCTGCTCCCCCTTCCCCCTGTCTCATGCCTTCCCTTGGCACATTACTTCCGGTAACTTAGACATTTCTTAATGGGTTCATTAGTCTATCTTAGCTTTCCCATGGCTAGAATGGGCCAGAGCCGTGATGGATGGTTTATCAGGAAAGCAGCTCAAGGGTAGTACTTCATAGCTATTGTGGCAGCACCTTAATCAGGAAATCCAAAGGACTGTTGGTGATGGGAGGGGAGAGGAAAGGACATTTGGATCACCAGAGAATTTCTTCCCCTGGGTCTCCTGACTCAGAAACATTAAAAAATCTAATGCAGCTTTATTCTCCATCCTCCTTTAAGCCTTAAACGTCTGCCTTTTGGGCATGGACTGTAATAGACTAGGGCTTTAGGACCAGTCTCTCTGAGAAGCAGCCGGTGTTCAAGAAGGGCCCTTGACACCATTCTGACTTAATGCTAGACACATCTGCAGCTACTTGGACAAAATTGACATTGTCTGGAGTGCAAAGCAATCGCCTAGCGCAGCATTAGGGAGCATTTACTCTTGAGCCGTGCTACCAGACAGCAAATCTTGACCTTTAGGAGTTCAGAGATTAGATTTCGTTGCTGCAGGCATTGAAGATATTGTTAGGAATTTGTTGCTATTCAAAGCAGATTTCAGGGGTTACCTATGGGTTTAATTCATCGCATCAATCATTTTTTGGAAGGTTCTTTTAAAGCCAAGATAGCTTCAAATAAAAACTAGGATTACTTTGACACTGATTGTCAGTAGTTGGTGAGGAGCAAAGGGGAAACACTCTTGAGATGCTGTTAAAGTTTCTGTATTTGCTCCTTCGCTGGCAGGCGCTCTGTGGTATTGGAGAGAAAAGCCAGGTTTCTTCAGTGGGCATTTGAGGCAGTTGCTGCTGGAAGAAGCAGGAAATGAGAGTAAGGATTTGACTGCCCTCGGGTGTAGATTTCTCAAGCCCTTTTAACACATTCGGTGCACAGATCCTCAGTGCAGGTTATCTCAAAGTGCGTCGTTTAAAACAAGACCTGTTTGAGCCAGCAGGAGTTAAATGGGCTTATTTCGCTGAGCTAACCCCTATAGGTACCCAGTCCCCAGCCCCTCGATGTGTGTGCGCACATATGGCGTGTGCTGTGCCTGTGTGTGTGTGCATGTGTGCACGTAGGTGGCCTTTCTTACCTGGAGGTCGTTTTCCCAGCTCCCTCAGCCCTCTTGATCCCAGAGGTGTAGAGAAAAGGTTTCGGAGGGTCTCTGGAAAGGAAGTGCCACACAGGGGCTGGACTCAAACTACACACTTCCGTTCTTTCAGCAGACTTTTATCTGATCCTTCTTGATTTTGATTTACCATGCGATTCCTATGAAGTTCATTCTCTCAGCTCTGCAGTCCATTGTCAATTAAACACCTCGAGGAGATCTTACCTCCACGACTTCTTTTTGTCTCTTCAAATTTGCTTCTTATTTTTCAAAGACTGATAATCCTACAGCACTGAGTTTATGGCAACAAGGAGGTGAGAAGGATTGCTTTCAAGGCAGGTACAATAGCAGCAAAATAAAACAAATCCTAGAACCTTGGAAGGGAGGGGATACAAGCTTTAAGGTAGGTAGAGAGCTGTCACTCCCACAGCATAATAGTGGGGCCTGGAGACATCGGTGAAGGTTATATGCAGCTCAGTCTCTTCAGTTTAAGAAGTTAGGATAACGGGTAATTACTAGAAAATATATTTTAGAGAGATTTTTATCTACAGTTGTTAACATTTAAAAGTTTCATTGATGGAAAGAGGAGGCTTTATTATTAAGATAGCCTTTATCTTTGGAGCAAGTTGTTGCTTGACATTGCTGAAGCCATGAGACCCTTTTATGGCAGGTGCATGCAGGGTGAGCCAAACCCTTGGCTGCTGATGCTCAGCGTTACATATTCGTGGTGCTCTGCACAGCTTCAGTGGGGAAATAAAAAGGAACCAAATTCTCTTCCTCATTCAAGTGAAAGATGCAGGTGCCAGGCCTTTCCATGAGGGAAGTATTGCCGCCCCTTAGGCAGAGAGGAAAAGTGTGGATCACAAAGTTAGATAACACAAAGATACATGCACCCCAGTGTTCATAACGACACTGTTTACAATAGCCAAGGCATGGAAGCAACCTAAATGTCTATCAACAAGTGAATGGATAAGGAAGATGTATACATATATGCAATGGATTATTACTCAGCCATAAAAACAATGAAATAATGCATTTGCAGCAACATGGATGAACCTAAAGATTATCGTACTAAGTGAAGTAAGTCAGAGAAAAACAAATATCATGATACATTTATATGTGAAATTAGAAATGATACAAATGAACTTATTTACAAAACAGAAACAGACTCACAGACTTAGAAAACAAATTTATGGTTATCAAGTGGAGTGGGGGGGATGAATCAGGAATCTGGAATTAACATATACACCCTACTATATGTAAAAGAGGTATACAAGGACCTACTTTATAGCACAGGGAACTCTACTCAATATCTTGTAATAACCTATAATGAAAACGAATCTAAAAAAGAGTATACATATATATATGTGTGCTTGTACAATCGAATCACTTTACCACATACTTGAAACTAATGAAACATTGTAAATTAGCTATACTTCAATTTTTAAAAATACCCCCCCCCAAAGAAGTTAAAAAACATAACCACCAAAGCTCATGGCTGGGATTCAGACTCAGCTCTGTCTGTTTAGGTATTTGCTGACAACCACCAGTCCAAACTATTGTTCCTACACAGATGAGTAAACTGAGACACGTGCAGCTACGTGGTCTTGAAAACAAGTTGTAAGAGATGACCAGAATGAACATTTTGGTCTCAGTCCACTGGCCTTCTACTAAACCGTATTTTCTCTGTTCTACATAGATTATGTGTATTTTAAGAGCCACTGTGAATTCAGCATTTACCAAGTATACGTACATGTATACAGATGTGCATTATGAACGATTACTAATCGCCTTTACTCTCATGGAAATTCATCCATATGTGCATTATAGAACAGGGCTGAGCTTTTCTACCAGGTTTCAAAACCAGCCGGCTGTGGTCATTGAGTCATCTATGGCAAAGTGTCTGCAGACAGTTTTTCAGGGCAGCCAGGGGTTGATTTATTTCTCGACTAGTATACTGAGGTAGGCTTGAGTCTTTTAGAATCCATGCATAAGGATGTGGTTTGTTTACAAAAAATATGGCCATGCATTTGCTAGAAGGACAACTAGGAGGGTAACTGGGCCAAACACTGTGCTCTGGAATGAGAAGTTAGTGAACTTGCCAGTTTGCACTTGCTTGAGTTTATTTATTTAAAAAATCTTTTATTGCAAAGGCAATACATCTTCATTGCAGAAAACTGAAGTTCCAATAAGCAAGAAAAAATGAAATTCACCCATGGTTCTACCAAGTAGAGATAACAAAGGCAAACACTCCAGGATATAGCCTCTCCTATGTAAACCTATATTGTTTATGAAAGCATCATAATTTACATTCTATTTTATAACCAGCTTATTTCACTTAAATACATTGGGACCATCTTTTCATGTCGTTAAATATTCTACAATGTCATCTTCTCTGGCTGCATGATAACTTATTCAATGGATGTAGCATGGCTTATGTTTAATAACTTTCCTAATGTGTTTCTGTTGAAGGTCCCAGAGCCACAGCCCTGATGAATGGAGGTCTTTAACACTGCGGCCCAAAACAGTGTCCTCAGCCCTGTTCTGTCTCCTGTTATTAAACGGTAAGTGAAAGCTACAGGCTACATCCCTTCAGGTCCTAACACCATATGAGACAGCATATGAGAATATATGCAGGTGGAACCTTTGCAATAAACCTTGGGTTACAGGCAGTTCTTTTTACTGGTAATTCCCTTCCCCCTCATTCCTCAATAAATGGCCCTCATGGTGTAGAGCATTTCTGGTTCCATAGTGCGTCCTCCTATAATGTAATCATCACCACAAATGAATCTTTCTCCAGAAAAGAAACTCATGGACATGGAGAATAGACTTGTGGTTGCCAAGGGGGAGGAGGGAGTGGGATCGACTGGGAGTCTGGGGTTAATAGACACAAACTATTGCATTTGAAGTGGATAAGCAATGAGATTTTGCTATATAGCACTAGGAAGAACTATATCTAGTCACTTCTGATGGAATATGATGGAGGATAATGTGAGAAAAAGAATGGGCCATTTTGCTGTACAGTAGAAATTGGCAGAACACTGTAAACCAACTATAATGGAAAAAATAAAAATCGTTTAAAAAAAAAAAGTTCCCAGGCTAGGGGTCTAATTGGAGCTAATGGCCTACACCACAGCCACAGCAGCACAGGATCTGAGCTGTGTCTGAGACCTACACTACAGCTCCCAGCCAGAGATTGAACCCTGGTCTTCAAGGCTTCTAATCAGGTTCATTACCACTGAGCCACGACAGGAACTCCCTACAGCCTCTTCCTTATATAAACTTTTCTCCTCCTTCCTTCCTCCACACAGCGTGACATTACAATCCCCGTGAACTGAAAACCTAAAAGTCTGGGTTCAGAATCTGGCTTTGCCACTCATTGGTGGGGTGACCTTTGGTCAGTCACTGCAGCCTCTGTAGCCTCAGTCTCCTCACTTCTGTAAGGACCTAGCACCCAGTGGTGATTCATTTAGGTGCTGGGTTAAGCTGTCAATTTCAGATTTTCTTCTTTTTTGAGGAAGGCCTGTATGGCTATGAATTTCCCTCTGAGCACTGCTTTTGAGGCATCCCATAGATTTTGAGTGGTCGTGTCTTCGTTGTCATTTGTCTCGAGGTATCTATTAATTTCCTTTTTGACTTCCTCTTTGACCCACTGGTTTTTTAGTAGCATTTTATTTAGTCTCCGTGTAGTCAGTTTTTTCTCATTTCTTTTCCTGTGGTTGGTTTCTAGTTTTATGCCATTGTGGTCAGAGGAGATACTTGGAATAATTTCTATGTTCTTAAATTTGTTGAGGTTAGCTTTGTGCCCTAGTATGTGGTCAGTCCTTGAGAATGTTTCATGTGCACTTTAAAAGAATGTATATTCTGATTTTTTTGGATGTAATGTCCTAAAAATGTCAATAAGTCTAACTTTTCCATTGTGTCATATAGGATCTCTGTTGCCTTATTGATATTCTGTCTAGGGGATCTGTCCATTGATTTGGGTGGAGTATTTAAGTCTCCCGCTATTTTTGTATCCCCATCAATTTCTCCTTTTATGTCTTTCAGTATTTGTTGTATGTATCTGGGTGCTCCTATATTAGGGGCATATATATTGACGATTGGAATATCCTCTTCCTGAATGAATCGCTTTATCATTAAATAGTGTCCTTTTTGTCTGCCTGTCTCTTTCTTTCTTTCTTTCTTTTTTTTTTTTTTTTTTTTGCTTTTTAGGGCTGCACAAGTGGCATATGGATATTCCCAGGCTAGAGGTCCAATCAGAGCTATAGCTGCTGGTCTACGCCGTAACCACAACAACCTCAGATCTGAGCCACATCTGTGACCTACACCACAGCTCAAGGCAACGCTGGATCCTTAACTCACTGAATGAGGCCAGGGACAGAACCTGCAACCTCCTGGTTTCTAGTCAGATTCATTTCTGCTGTACCACAATGGGAACTCCCTTCTTTGTCTTTCTTTATGGCATTCGTTTTAAAGTCTCTTTTATACGATGTGAGTATTGCAGCTCCTGCTTTCCTATCTTTTCCATTGGCATGAAATATATTTTCCCATCCCCTCACTTTCATTTTATATGTGTCCTTTGCTCTAAGGTGAGTTTCTCGTAGACAGCATATTATAGGCTCTTGATTTTTTTATCCAATCTGCCACTCTGTGTTTTTTGATTGGAGCATTCCAAATGTCCATTGACATTTGAGGTAATTATTGTTAAATATGTATTTATTGCCATTTTAAACCTTGTTTTCCAGTTGATTGTATGTTTCTCCTTTGTTCTTTTTTTGGTTGGATGATTTCCTTTTATTTTATGCTTGTTTACTTTTCTGTTTAGTTTTGTGAGTGTAATTTTTGGTTTTGATTTGTGGTTGCCCTGTTTTTCAAGGATGTTAACCCCTTCCTACATCTGCTTGCTTTAGCCTGATAATCATATAGGCTCAAACACATTATAAAAAAAAAGAGTCTAGATTTTCATACTTTCTTTCCCCATATTCTATGATTTTGAAATCCTTTTTTTTTAACATTTTCATGTTTGTCCTTTTACTGTTCCTTGTGTTTGTCATCACTTTTACAATAGGTTTTCTTTTTCCTTTTAGATCTGTACACTGGCTTATTTAAGTAATTGCTTTCAAATTGTTATTTCCCTCATTCTGTTTCTTCTTTTTTAGAGAAGCCCTTTCAGTATTTCTTTTAGCATGGGTGTAGTATTGTTGAGCTCTTTTAGCTTTTGTTTGTTGGAGAAGTTCTTTATTTCTCCTTCTATTTTAAATGATATTCTTGCTGGGTAGAGTATTCTAGGATGCAAATTTTTCCTTTTTAGAACTTTGAATCTATTTTGCCACTCTCTTCTGGCCTGTAGTGTTTCTGTAGAGAAATCAGCTGATAGCTGTATAGGAATTCCCTTATAATTAATGCTTTGTGTTTTTCTTGTTGCCTTTAGAACCCTCTCTTTAACTTTTGCCATTTTTATTATAATATGTCTTGCTGTGGGCCTGTTTGGGTTCAACTTGTTTGGGGAACTCTCTGCTTCCTGAATCTTGATATCTGTTTCCTTTAGATTTGGAAAGATTTTAGCCATAGTTTTTTCAATCCCCTTTTCTTTTTCTTTTCCTTCCGTAATTCCTATTATGCATAGATTGGCCACCTTTACATTATCCCGTAGATCTCTTTGGTTGCTTCATGTTTTTTCATTTGGTTTTCTGTCTGCTATCCTGATTGGGTGATTCCATTAGTCATCTTGCAAGTAACTAATTCGTTCCTCTGCATTTATTCATTCTGCTCTGTAGTACCTTTAACTCAGTTTGCATCTCTGCAAATGAATTTTCTAGTTTTTATTGGCCCCTCCTTATATTTTTTAGTTCCTTTCTAAAATCATCTGCATTACTGTTTATATCCACTCTTAATTCCTTCATATTCACCTCAGTATTTTCACTATCTCCCTTTGAACAGTGTCTGTTAGATTGCAGAGGTCTCCTTCATTGTTTGCTGCCTCAAGTGAATTCTCCTTTTCTTTTAACTGGGAATGGTTTTTGAGCTTCTTCATTTCATATATATATGTATATTTCTGTGAATTTAGGGAAGCCAGCTACTGTAGTCTTGGAGGGCTATTTCTATGCAAGAGCACCCCTTTGTATTTTGTAGGGAGTTACTGTTTATTTTTGGCATGAGAGTTTGGATGTTTGCTATCTCTTTCTTTGGTGTGAGTAGGCTCTTATCCCCGAGTGTGTTTCCGGGGAGAAGGAGGCATTGGGCAGGGCTAGTAGTCAATGCCTGGTTGCTGTGCTCCTGACAGTAGCAAGGATCTGCAGAAAGGTGGTGCGGGCTACTCCTACTTCCCATTACCACTGGGAAGTGGTAATGGGCCTTAGGCAGATTTAAGAGGTGTCCAGAGCATTTGGCAGTGGTAGTGGCAGGGTATGTGAGTTCCCAGGGGAGTGAGAGCAGCAACGGTTTGCAATGCCCTCCTCTGTGGTGCCCTCTGAGGTGATTGGGGCCACACACAAGTGGTGCCTGTTCATGAACCTCTAGTGGTGGTGGGCAATGCCCACCTCTGGAGTCAGAGGTAACTATGGTGGCTTGCCCCCCGCCACTGGTAGACCATGCAAGAAGCACCTGGACCTGCTTAGCCCACACAGGAGGTGCTGCACAGTCTGCTCCTAGTTGCAGGGTCCTGACAGGACAGTGATCAGTCATGTGTGGGTACTGCCTGGAGCTTTTGGCAGTGGCAGCAGCAGGGCAGGTGTGTTCCCAGGGAGTGAGAGCAACAATGGGTGGCGCTCAGTTGCAGTGCCCTCTTTTTCGCCAACCTCTGAGGTGACTGGGGTCGAAGGTGGAGCCTAGTCACGGATCCCTAGTGGTGGCAGGCCACACCTCCCTCTGGTTTCTGAGATGACTGCTGTTGTTTGTCCCCACCACCTGTAGATCATGCAGGAGGGGCCACGTCGTGTTTGGCCCACACAGAGGTGACCAGGCCACCCATAGCCTGCACAAGAAGTACCTGGTCTCCCATAGCCCAAGCAAGTGGCCTCTCGCCACCTGCAGCCTGCACCAGACACTCCACCCTCTGAGAGCTCACTCATGTGCAGGGAAAGAGGTTCCTATGGCAGTCCACCCCTCCTTCTCTCTCCCTCCCAACACTGGCACCTTACTTCTCCCGTGGGCCTAGACCCTCTCCCACGTTCCCTTGACCATGGCGTTCTGCTCCCCAGCCCGAGGCACACTGCTCCCTAGGCCCCTCAGGCTGTCTTCTCACAGCCAGCCCTAGTCCTCTCCCCAGAACTGACCTCCCGAGCCTGAGTCTCAGTGCCCAGCTCCCACCCGAGTGTCTTAGGCTATGGTGTCCCAGGAGGTGATACAGATGATCTGTGTGGCTCTCACTCTGCTTTGCCCTCCTCAGTCCAGCTGCTGTGCTTTTCTTGGCAACTTTGAGGTCCCTCCATCTCGGCTGATCTCCCTCTCAGTTAGGTGGCTTCCCAGAGTGTGAGTTCCTTTTCTCTTTAACAGCTCCCTCTAAGGAGTGCTAGTCCTGTCATTCCTTTTCTCTCTGTCTTTTTTTCTTTTGTTCTACCCAGTTATGTGGAGGGTTTCTTGCCCTTTCTGGAGGCTTAAGTTCTGCCAGCATTCAGTAGATGTTCTGTGTGAATCGTTCTACATGTAGATGTAGCCTGGGAACTTCTGTAAGCTGCAGGTACAACTCTAAAAGGCAAAACTAAATAAATAAATAAATAAATAAATAAATAAATAAATAAATGGCTGTAAAGATGGGCATCATGGGTGGACAGGCAGGGGAGGGGCTGTTCCCAATCCATCCTGTGAGCGCCTGTGTGCTTGTCTCCCAAGGTAACAGAGGGACAGACACAGCAGCTTTCTCAGGCCTGGTCTGCAGGTTCAGAGGTCTCAAAAGACAAAGCCCTTTCTCCCCATGCTTCTGCAATCACCAGGTAATGAACCACATGCCTTGTGGCTCTTTCCCCTCGCAGCCTCGCTCCCCCTGCAGGTGGAGGAGGGCCATGATGGGAGACACCTGGCCCTGGGGGAGCGGCGGAAGGGGTGTGACTCTAAGGAAGGGGGTGGACCTGAGGTACGTGTTCACCCTTCCGAGCAGCCGGCTGAGTCAGGGTCCTTAGTCCTGAGCTCCGAGGCCTCCTAGGGCCTGACCCGGTGGCAGAAATGCACAAGGACACCAGTGTCTACTCACCACCAGGAAGGAGTTCCTTACAGTGGATGGAGGCAGCCCTTGGCACAGACTTTTGGGAGGAGCTCTGATTTTGGCATTTCTCCAGGTTTGTATCTCTCAGACTCATCAGCCCTCAGCCTTGGGTGAGTTACTCAGTGTGTCCCAGTTTCCTTGTCCCCGGAAAGGAGGGAAAATTGTTACATGGATATGAACTCATGTAAACAAAATGTGTGCATCTGCATAAAATGCCAGGCACATATTAGGAACTCGCTAAAATTGCCTTCCTTGTTTCCTGCACCTGGAGTTTCCATCAGAGCGGGGATTAAAACCACCTGGGTGG
This sequence comes from Catagonus wagneri, assembly GCA_004024745.2. Lineage (NCBI taxonomy): Eukaryota > Metazoa > Chordata > Mammalia > Artiodactyla > Tayassuidae > Catagonus > Catagonus wagneri. Next base: position 2,145,808 of record PVHT020003426.1, on the reverse strand, counting down.
TCTGTTAGTCTTAAAGGCCCCTTCTGGGTCTGAGAGTCTGTGACTTTGTAAATTGATGGAATTGATTTTGGGTGGGGGTAAAGGGAGAGACATGCTGATAAGGTAAACACAGCTCCAAGGAAAAAAGCTCATCCTTTGGAGTAATGATTTATCCGATACTCTTTGGCCTGTGAGTGGAGTAGGCTGTGTTTGTCTGAAGTGGTGGCTAGGGTGGGCCGGGGAGGCCAGAACCTTGAGAATCTCCTCAGTGTCTGCGGAACAACCCAGATAAATACACAGTCTAAGACATACTGTTTGTTGGCTGTGGAAATTCAGCACCAACAGAAGCCCATGCCGGCCCACCGCAGTTCTTAAGCCCCTCCCACATAGAAAAGGGGGCGCTGCCTTGCCCTGTAACTTGGTGAACTTAGTCTGTGTGATGGGGAAGATAAAAATACACACTCTGTTCTAGGCTTGGCCAAGCTTAATGATTGTGGAGTGGAGGAGGAAGAAGCTGCATTCGTTGTTTAGGATGCGTGTGTGCCATTTTCCTCAAGCCCCTAGTCAGCTCGCCTCCCCGCAGCTGAGGCTGGATATCCACAAGGAGAAGCAGGTGCTTAGAGAATGTATTGTTGGGAGTTCCTGCTGTGGCACAGTGGGTTAGGGATCTGACGGCAGCAGCTTGGGTTGCTGCGGAGGTGCAGGTTTGATCCCTGGCCCTGGAAACTGCCATATGCCCTCGGTTGTGGCCAAAAAAAAAAGAAAAAAAAAATCAGCCTGTTGTTTGGGGTAGCCCGAGGAGAACCAAAAGATTAGCATCCTTCCCAAGAATTATTTCTTGATCCTAGAGCAAGAGTGAGCTGTCTTTGCAAAGCAGTCAACTATCAGACTACTTTTTATTGGACGTTTGATTTATTGCTTCTTTTCCTTTTTTTTTTTGTCTTTTTAGGGCCTCACCCATGGCATGTGGAGGTTCTCAGGCTAGGGATCAAATCAGAGCTGTAACTGCTGGCCTACACCACAGCCGTAGCAGCAGGGGATCCGAGCCACATCTGCAACCTACACGGTAGCTCAGGACAGCACCGAATCCTTAACCCAATGAACAAGGGATCAAACCTGTGTCCTCATGGGTGCTAGTCAGATTAGTTTCCTCTAAGCCACGACGGGAACTCCCCAATTTATTCTTTCATCCATTCAGTTAATCAGCCTGTGTTTATTGCTAAGCTTGCTAGGCTCCGGAAATAAAATACTGATTCACAGGGTCCCTGCCCTTAAGAAGTTTAGAATCAGGAGTTCCCGTTTTGGCGCAGAGGAAACGAATCTGACTAGGAACCATGAGGTTGTGGGTTCGATCCCTGGCCTCGCTCAGTGGGTTAAGGATCCAGCGTTGCCATTAGCTGTGATGTAGGTTGCAGACGCGGCTCGGATCCCACGTTGCTGTGGCTGTGGCGTCGGCCAGCAGCTACAGCTCTGCTTAGACCCCTAGCCTAAGAAGCTCCACTGGCTGCAGGTGCGGCCATAAAAGGACCAAAAAAAAAAAAAAAAAGGTTTGGAATCTAGTGGAAAAGAGTCATAGGTTGGGGTCTGCCTAGCCATGGTGGACGGTCACCAGACTGAGAGGAAAGTCTTGCCCTTTTGGTCGTGGTGCTGTTGCAGCCTGGATTCCTGCTGACCCAGGGTCCCTCTGTGGGAGCAGGAAGATGGGATGACCCAATGCATCAAATGTGGAGAAGGGCAGGTGGCATGTCCTTGACAGGGCTTCATAACTGTCTGCAAGGTAACTGTGGAATAAATAAACAATCTCAGTAAATGATACAGAACCTACTCATGAATCAGACCTGAACTGTTCATTTTTCTGCTTCCTGTGCTTTTGTGCTAGTTTTGAAGAGTATGCTTTCCACCCTTTATCCTGAGTGAAAACAATGTGGTCCCCCTTTCTCTCTCCACCCCATCCTCACCAGTCTTTTCCATTAAAATTTTCCAGTTTAGCCTGTTTGCTTTCAGTACCTCAGTCTCATCTAATCTCAGTAATGGCAAAAAATTCCAATCAGTCCCCAAGTTTGGTCTCCAACTTCAGGGTCTCCCTTGGGAAAGACTGCCACAGTCTGGGGATAAGACGTGGAGACACAAGGCGAGAGGAGAGTCAGAGTCACTAAACTATCTCCCTGTGATGGACCAGGTCATATGCGATGTGATGACAACAATAACCACAGCCCCAGGCCCCTGTTCCTGAATTGCCCAGAGTCTGACAAAGCCAAGATTTTTCTGAAGTTTGTAGCAAATTCCTTGGCTGGCAAAACTGGGCGGAACTGACATGAGTCTATTTATAGTCTTGTATTTATCCTACTTAGTATGAATATTCATACATTTCATTAAAGAAATATTAATGTGTTTAATTATGAGATGCTGCCACATACCCTGTTGGGGGTGTTATGTAATTTATGGAAGATGCCTCATGTTAACTTTCTAAAATTAAAAAAATTCTGAATTCTTAAACACATTAGTCTCACGGATTTCTTTTAACGGTGGTGGAACTATATATTTTTTTCAGGCTGTCTTATAATCTTTATCTTTCATAGAGACCATTTTTCTTTAATTTTCTTGAGAGTACAAAGCAGAAGCTTTTCTAAAACTCTGTTTTTAACCATATATACTTTCTCCCACAACATCCCAAATTAGCTTTTATTTTATGTATACTGTGCTTAGCACTTTGGGGTTTGTTGGTAACTTAAAAAAAAAACAAAAAACCCTGATGAGCAATGAGGTTCTGCTGTATAGCATAGGGAACAATATTCAGTCACTTGTGATGGAATATAATGGAAGATATTATGAGAAAAAGAATGTGTGTGTGTATATATACACACACACATTTACAGCAGAAATTTACAGAACATTGTAAATCAACTATAATTAAAAAATTAAAAAAACAGGAACCACACACAAGCAAAAAAATCCGTTTTTTTTAAATCTTTTTTTAAACAGCTTTATTGAGGCATGATTTACATATAAGTCTACAATTCACTGACTTCTAGTAAATTTCCAGAGTTGTCAGACCATCATCACAATTTAAACGCCATCACCATCACAATGTAAAACTTTTCCATCCCACCAAAGAGAAGTCTCTTGTCCATTTGTAGTGACTTCCCCTTCCCACCCCCACGGCAACTGTGAATCTATTTTCTGTTTGTATTTTTTTTTTTTTTTAGTTTTGCATTATAGCTGGTTTACAGATTTCTGTCAGATTTTCCAACTGCACCATGTGGTGACCCAATTACATGTACATATATGGATTTGTCACATGTAATTAGATATAGTTTGAGACCAGTCACAATGCATACAATCTTCCTGGGGAGACTGAGGCTGGAGTAAAGGACTGAGTAAAAGATTAAGCGGGGATTGAATGCTGGTCCCCCAGCTCCAGACTTGACGATCTTTCCAAGGTCAGCCAGAGGAGGTCAAGAGTGGCCTTTCACGGGACAGGAATGGGGAGGACAGTAGCCCAGGTGCAGAGGTTGGAGAGAGGAGTGACCCCAGTGGGGTCGCGAACCGGATGACCTTTAGACTCCCACAAGTTCTGCGCTTCCCCGAATCTGTAAATCCACAAAATGCCTCCAACTAAGCCAGGGACTTACTTTAATGAATAGATAAGAATGATATGTCATGAACAGACTAATTGCATATAAAAGGAACGCTTCTGAAGTACGCTGTGTGTTCCCTTAAGCACTTTAAGGGGCCCCCAGAGATGCTGTTTGCAGTCACAATTTGCATTATCAATGAAGAGGCAGTTTGCCAAGCAAAGGGGAGCCTCTGCCTTGCCCTCCTTCAAATCACCACACATTCCAACATAGTGACTGACGTCCAAACGAATGAAAACTTTTGATAGATTATTCCCGCTTTTACAATTTGAGGTTGGTACTTCTGATGTCAACGTTCCGGTAGGCTGGTGTTGCAACTATGTAAGAGTTGTTGATAGAATGAAATACCCTGTACTATCATTGGAGGAGCATCTATAATGTATTTATTATTGTTGTTATTATTAGTGGCACCCTCTCTGTCCCTTAAGAGAAGTCCATTCTCACAGCCACTTGGCTCCCCCCTCCTAGCCCTCTTTTCTGTGTGACTCCCCTTTCGGTGACACAGACTGTTACCTGCTCCTCTCATCCTCCCCAGATTTCAGGGACCACGTATTCTTTCTGTACCCTCTGCCCAAGCAAATCTCAGGCCTGGGAAAAGACTTAGGGTCCACCATTTATCCCTTGGAATGATACTCAGATCACTCACATCCCCAGACAGAGATTGCAGGTCCAGGGGTTTTAAATTCTGTGGCAGTTCTGGAGCAAAAGATAATTTAGTCCCTGACAACGGTAGTTGAGACCGCAGATAAGAGTTTCGTAATCCACAGATTTCTCTGGGTGCTTCAAAAATTTTATTGCATATTGTCAAAAATCAACTGAGGTATGTTAAAAATTTCAGGATTTTGAGTAAAAATTGATTTGAATTGGGCAGCATCCAGTCTACCAGACAGGAAGACTTGTAAAGGCAGAAAGGAGTGGGAACAAGGAAATAGTTGTATTGGGCAAAAAAGCAGGCGGGTTATTGCAAAGTCACTTTCCTTCAGGGGATGGTGGTCTGTCAGGCAGATTACCTAACACGTGCTGATCAGGGGATTTCTGATTGACTTCCCCCCTCCTTTTTTTTTTGGTCTTTTTAGGGCCTCGGCATATGGAGGATCCCAGGCTAGGGGTTGAAATCAGAGTTGTAGCCGCTGGCCTACACCACAGCCACAGCAATGCCAGATCCAAGACGTGTCTTTGACCTACACCACGGCAACGCTGGATCCTTATCAACTGAGCAAGGCCAGGGATTGAACCTACATCCTCACGGATACTAGTCAGATTCATTTCCGCTGGGCCATGATGGGAACTCCTGACTGACTCCTTTAAGGCATTTCTGGGAGAACTGAAACTAGTACAGTCTTCAGTCTTGGTTTAGTGACACGGCGCTTAGCATAAGGACTCCATTTGGGACCTATTGCCTTGTTTTTGATAATTTCCCCTTTTGACCAGACTCTCACCCTAAATGAGAGATGGGATTAACATTTCAGGCTTTAGCACCACTCCCAGCTACTGCTCTAAACTTCTCAGAGTTTCTGTTGATGCCCTGTGTGGTAGTCACAGGTCATGATGTTGAGTTGACATTCTTTCAAGTCGGTTGTTCTTTGCATTCCTTTTCTGATATTCTCATTTTAGGGAGATCATTGGTCTGGTGGTTAGCAGCTGTGAAGATGCACTTAAAGCTTTTGAGAGAAAACAGCACACCAGGGAGACTACTATGATTATTATAAGCAGAATAATTCCTCCATTGTCCGGAGTATACTTTGGAGCCGTGGTCCCCATGACCCAAACCAATCAGAATCACGTAAGTCAGCAAAAGACTCTTGTTCAACACTTTCCTGAAGCCAGCTGTCTTGTTCAGTGATCTTACGTAGCTGAGTCTCAGCTTCACCAAGTGCAACAAGTGGCATTGGCCACAGCATAAGCGCCTCCTAGCTCAGCTAAAAGATAATCTAGGACTATGCTAGTATCAAGAACACCTTCTGCCAGAGAGTCTAGAGAATTTTGTTGGTCAGCTAGTCCTTTAGTAGCATATTCTCCAACATCTTCAAAAGTTAAGGAGAAATTCCTGGTCATAGCTTAATTTGCGCTTGCTTCTAGCTGGGCAGTAGGGATCTATCAGAGAAAGCTAATTTTGAATCATGAATGCCTCCTGGTAATTCCCATTTGAGTCTGAAGCTTGAGGTTGGAAAGGTGACAGCCATGGAGGGCAGTAAGATCAAAGGTTCTGTAGACTGCAAAGGTGGTTTAATTCTGGTTACCTTTACCTTGTGTTCCTTTCTTTGTACAGAGCCTGGATGCAAGGTTCTCTTGGCTTGGAATTGTTATCAGAGGCAGAGAAATGGACCCTCAGAATTAGGGAGTCTAATGTAAAGAGGGAGCTGAATTTGTTGCAGAGAAACTGAGGCATTGGAAATGAGAGGGAAGTCTGGGATGGGCCACATTACAGGATCACCAGCCTCATGGCAAATCCAGTAGTCTTTTGGAGATTGAATTGCCTGTTTTTGCAATGGCCTGAAACGAGTAAAAGATGACGTTATTTTTCCAGGCCAGAGAGAGACAAAAGATGAACAAAAGAATCACAAAACCTTCATGCTGTGAAAATTAGGAAAAGAATGGTCAGAGAGGGACAGAGGAATGGAAAGAAAAGTTCTTGATCCAGCATCTTGGGAGAAAGCAATCTACCTCAATGTCAGCTACTTCTCTTCCTAGTCAATTGGATCTTGAGGTCCCCTCCATTTGCATAGGATCAGATGTCAGATGGAGGCTTCTTCAGTGGTAAAATACACACCCAAGTGTCAACACCTTTGTTACAGCAGGCAGGCAGTTAGGCATGAGCAGAGAAGGGGGGCAAAGGGCCAGATGGCGGGAAACCATGCATCATGCAAACAGCAGGGTCCATGGGTGGAGAAAGAAAAGCTGGAACTCCAGACTGATAGGAAACCGCACATTTTGAGCTGATAAGTGCCCTGGAGGCAGACAAAGAATGGTGGAAAGGGTATGAATCTCCAGTGTCCTAATGTAACCTGTTGCTTATTATACTGTTATTGTAATAAAATTAGCTATGCAGATAAGAAGTACCCATCATACACTGACGCCATGACACTTCTGATTAAAAAAAAAAATAAAGACAAAAATCATTCCTCCGTTTGGGAAGGTAGAGCTGGGATGAACATTAAGGAATACAGCCTCCAAACGCCACCTTCCCAGTGAATATCCCTCCCATACAATTGAATGCCCCTTGTAACCGGTGTGCTCGACTCTCTGCCCACCTCTCCTTAGGAGGTGTATTTCTCGCTTAAACAAATCCTCACTTAACTTTCTCAATTCCCATCTTGCCTCTTAATTCCTTCTGCAAGGAGACAAGAACCTAATCTTTAGGAGGACCTTGACTGGGCAGCAGTGTCAGTGGTCAGAAGTACTCAGTAGGGTCCGTTCCATCAATCTTACTTTGGCAAAAGTGCCAGAGGAAGACAGTAACTGTCTGTAAGTGACCAGAGACGTAAACATACCTGTGGTTTAAGATTCCATTTCATTATAATAGAATTGATAAGGAAATTTGATTATTTCTGTGACATGTAACATTTTAAGATAATTACTGGAATGATGACTCATAACATCATACCAGGACATAGTGGATTTTTAGGCATTTTGTACAATTTCTAGAACACATGTTAATAACATGCACCCATACACACATAACCAAAGAAAGTTTATATCACAATGCTTCCCATGTAATTTAACATACCAAATAAACCTAATTAGTTTAATGTCTCTCTCTTACAAGGTGATAGACAAATCCTTTGAGATTTCCCAGGGACCCTCCAGGAAATCTCAGAGTTAGTTTGAGATCAAAAAGATTCCATATGGAATTTGATTTTGAGAAAATATCAAAAGTTTTGAAAACTTGATTAAGAGCACGTCATTATGACATAATACTTAGTTCTCTATTAAACCAAAGTGACACCTGAAGACGTTAAAAGCAAATACAGGTGAACAAAACTTAGATCTATTAATATATGGGTTTTCTTAAGTAATCAAAGACCTAATAAAGACAAGTGAAGCACAAGAAATTATTTTGGTAAGACACAAAATCGTTGCTGTCTAGGCAAATTACTTAACAGGTAAAGAAAAATCTTTGGTTACAATTTCATGTTAAGAGTAGACGAATAAGCTAAGAAAGCTTTGTCCGTTTAACAGAAAGAAAACCAAATTCTAATCTTGCACCAGTGTACATTTGATATTAAAACTCATTCTTGAAAATCGAGAATGAATCCATTCTAATCTTAATCAGTTTGACAACATGCAAGATTTCTTCCACAGGATTCTTTTTCCACACACTTCTATAACTTTTTTAATATTCACTCAGATTTTGTCCTAAGATTTTAAACTCTTTCTCGTTGTGAAACCAATAATTTTACTTTGCTTACCTAATTTTTTTTTAAATTTAAATGAAGTATCATTGATTTACAATGTTGTGTTAATTTGCTGTGCAGCAAAGTGATTCAACTATACATATGTCCATTCTTTTTTTTTTTTCCTAGTTTTGTTTTTTGGTTTTTTTTTGTTTTTATTTTTGCATTATAGCTGGTTTACAGATTTCTGTCAGATTTTCCAACTGCACCATGTGGTGACCCGATTACATGTACATATATGGATTTGTCATATGTAATTAGATATAGTTCCCCGTGCAATACAGTTGGAGATGTCCATTCTTTTTATATTCTTTTCCAGTATGGTTCATCTCAAGATATTGAATATAGTTTCCTGTGATATACAGTAGGACCTTGTTTATCTATTCTACGTGTAATAGTTTGTATCTGCTAACCTGAAACTCCCAGTCCATCCTCCTCTTCCCCTTTGGCAACCACAGGTTTGTTCTCTATGTCTATGAGTCTGTTTCTGTTTTATAGATAGGTTCATTTGTGTCCTATTTTAGATTCCACATATAAGTGATATAATATGATATTTGTTCTTCTCTTTTTGACTTATTTCACTTAGCATACTCTCTAGTTGCATCCATGTTGCTGCAAATAGCATAATTTCATTATTTTTCTTGGTTCAGTAGTATTCCATTATATATATGTACCACATCTTGTTTATCCATCCATCAATGGACATTTAGGTTGTTTACATGTCTTGGCTATTGTGAATAGTATTGCTGTGACCATAAGGGTGCATATATCCTTTTGAATTATAGTTTTGTCTGGATATATGCCTGGTTTCCTAACTACTTTTTGTACATGGTTGTTTCCCTTCACCCTTACTATTTTAAGTAGTGTGATTACATAAATTGATTCTCTTTTTTTTTTTTTTTTTTGCCTTTTGTCATTTTATGGCCGCACCTGTGGCATGTGGAGGTTCCCAGGCTAGGGGTCTAATCGGAGCTGTGGTCACTGGCCTGCGCCGCAGCCACAGCAACGCAGGATCCGAGCCGCGTCTGCAGCCTACACCACAGCTCACGGCAACGCCGGATCGTTAACCCACTGAGCAAGGGCAGGGATCGAACCCGCAACCTCATGGTTCCTAGTCGGATTCGTTAACCACTGCGCCACGACGGGAACTCCTGATTCTCATTTTTAACCCTTAGGAAGCTAAATTAACAGTAAAAACTAACAAGCGGTTGTGGACTGTCAGTATTCTGTGGCTTGGCAAACTTATAAATACAGTCATAATTTCTAGAAGCTTCCTTGTAAGTTTTCTGATGTAGCCCAAAATATATTTACTAATACACCCATATATTTTTAGCTCCTTTGTTAAAGAAGCCAAAAATGGATAAAATTATGTTCAAAAATTAATGTCTCAGTATTTTATCTTATTCTGTAATGATCTAGGTATTCCATGACTCTCAGTCATTTAACTTATTCCAGGATAAGGTTTCAAGTTACCAAAAAGATTTTGGAAACTATTTTTCAGTAGACATATTATGCAGCATAATTATTGTTGAAAACATCATTTATAAACCTTTATCTAACATCTACTTAACTCACTTGTTCTTAACAGTTATGTTTAGATTAGTCATGAACATTTCATGAGGCTTTAAATAGCAAACCATCATTATAAGTTATGTTATCTTCTGACAAAGTCTGTATCAGAGATAACATGAGCTTATTTAACTTTTAGTAAATCTAGATAGAATAACAGTATTACATTTAATGCTGATAAAGCTCTATGACATGCCTGTTTGAATTAAATGAACAAATTTAAACTATATTTTACTTATTAAAGATTATCCTAGATCATATGAACTTGGAAAACGTTTTGGTTAGTTTCTGTATTTCTGAGGGTAAACTTGATTTATATCAATGTTTATTTGTCTTTAGGCCAAGTAAATAGAGCTCATTACAAATTAATTATGTCAATACCATCGGAGGTAGAAAATATGTTATAATTAACATCTATATATCATTTGATTGGTAAGGAGCTTTAATCTATTTTGTATCATTTAATCATCATGACGATCCTATGAAGATGGTATTATCAGTTGTTTTTAATTAACTTTATAATTATTGATGTTGTTAATAGTTAATGATAATAAGTGAGATAAAGTATGTCATGCACTTAGTACTGAGCTTTTTGACTTGGAGAACACATGCAGTAAATTGGCTGTTGTGATTTTTAAAATCTTTACCCTTGCTTTTGGAGATAAAGAAATTGAGACTCAGAGATATTATGGAGCTTGCCTAAGATTCACATAGCTAGTGTTAGGTTTGCTGAGGGAGGAACGCGCTAGGCCAAGTTAGTAAAGCAAAAAAGATTTAAGGCATCAGAGGGGCGCGGGCTGAGCTCAGGATGGTGCCAGCTCTGACTGTGAGGGGTGCCAGGCTTATAAAGGATCTGTGGCAGGAATCTGTGGCCGGATGGAGTCCATGGCAGGAACTTGTGGCAGGAACGACAGAGGAGGAGGAGGAGGGGAAGGCCAAGGAGGGGTCGGTGGTCAAGTCCCACCCACCCCTAGGGACTTAATCTATGCTCCACATTCTGAGAAATGGTGTAAATCTCGTGCTGGGCCTTACCATGTGCACAGCGGATCTCCAAGGTAAACAGTCACATTCGGCGGGGGCAGGGGGGAGTTGGTCTCCATCCTCCTGGGAGCCTGTCAGCTAGTAGGATGGGAGTGGGATTGAAATTTCATGTCAGGTTTTTTCCGGAACACACCCTCCATAACAGCTCAGATAGCATGGCCTTGTCAGAGGTCAAGAGTATGCACCCACTTTGCCGCTTACTGGCTCTGTGACCTTGGGCAAGGCCATGCTGTTTAAACTTTGCTGTAGAGCTATGCCACTGCCAATGAAATCACTGAATCAAAGGTCTGGGCTTAAAGCTTGGATTTGATAACCAATTTCTCAGACCATAGAATTCTGTACCTCTTCCTGGGGGACTTGGGAGAGGGCACAGCTTCCCTTCCACAAATAGTACAAAACTGTTTTATTTAGACTTAAAAGTTTATACACTTGAGCTACTTTGCTAGGAGAATTTTTCTGCTAGAATTAATTTATTATAAGTTAGTACCCATTTGGAAAACTACTTTAAAATATTGACAATTGAGAGTTCCCTGGTGGCTCAGCAGGGTAAGGATTTGGCATTTTCACTGCCATGGCTCAGGTTGCCGCTGTGGCATGGGTTCAGTCCCTGACCCTGGAACTTCTGCAGGCCTTGGGCACAGCCAAAAAACAAAACAAAACAAAACAAAAACATTAACAACCAGCTAGTGAAATAAGATTTTCCCAAATGTTCTCTCACATCTGTGAGCTCATTATAATTTTTTCCCTCTACTTAGTTCTCAACACAGCACCATGAGATATCCCTGCATCTGCATGTTTACATAAGCAAGAAAGTGCATTCAAATGCTTCCATCTGAAGCATATTTTCTTGTGAGAGCCCTCATCTTGCTAGATGGCAAAGTTATCTGAAGATGTGCTTTGGGGTGCCTGAACCAATGTGGCTAGGAGCACCGGATTATGTTTCACTTTCAGACTTCCTCATTTGCAAGAGGATTTCAGTAATAAAATGCAGCTGGAATTGGTCTGCTGAATCCTAAGCTGAGAAACAAGATGGTAATGAGGTGGAAAGAAGGAAAGAAGTGAGGGCGTGTGTGTGTGTGCGCGTGCGCGCATGTGAAGGATGGTTAGTGGGCAGTGCTCTCTCTGAAAAAATATCGTCCCACCAGGAAATCCAATGTTGGAGCTCTCCTTGGTAGTTGGAATGGGAATCTTGTTAAATGTTTGTTTACTACCAACTGGTGCCTTTTATTATTTTTTTTAAACTAGTTTGTCTATTTTGCTAACCTATAAAATCCCTCTCATCTGTTGCCCACTTCCCTGATCATTGGTTTTGAAATGTATACATATTTGAGCACAGAGTTTGTAATAATTGTTTCGTTTTTCCAAATAATAATGTTAGACTGAAACACCACCTAAAATGGACAAGATGTTTCACTGACTGCCTGCTGGGAGTGATTATCTGTGTCTATTACACCTATAAGGACTGACCTGAGGTCTTCCCTACCTTATCAAATCCAGCACAGGTATATCATCTAGACCAGAAGTTGCAAAGTAGGGCATTCCCATCGTGGCTCAGCAGAAATGAACCAGATTAGTATCCATGAGGACACAGGTTCGATCCCTGGCCTTGCTCAGTGGGTTAAGGATTCGGCGTTGCCTTGAGCTGTGGTGTAGGTTGCAGACGTTGCAGACGTGGCTCAGATCTGGCATTGCTGTGGCTGTGGTATGGGCCGGCGGCTATAGCTTGGATTCGACCCCTAGCCTGGGAACCTCCATATGCTGCGAGTGCAGCCCTAAAAAGATAAAAAGAGAGAGAGAGAGAGAGAAGTTGCAAAGCAAAGAGCCAAGACTGAATCAGGCGTATAGACATGCTTTGTTTTGTTTTGCTCAATCAAGTGAAAAACAATTCTTCAAATAGTTGCCAACTTTAAAACAAATCTGGGCTGTTCACATAAATTAATACGTTGCTGGCATTTTTTGAAAAATGCAAAGCTCTGTACACTGGACACTTTGCCCATAGTGACCCAAGGTACTGGTCTTGAAGCTCTGTCCTTTAGAAGAGGTTTATTCTTTTCAGGTTGTTTTGGTCCCCACCTCTTCTGATGTCTTGAGAAAAGCTTGGCCCCTATAGGCATTTGAAATTATAATCCTAGAATATTATCAATGGCTGCCACCACCACCTACCTCTCCCCCCAAAAAACAAACCAGCCATCAAACATTATCACATCTCAGTATTTACTCTAAGAACACACAGCGATATGCTGATATTTGCAAGAAGGTGTATGTGGTCAGCTCATGCTGGGGTGTGTGCATATTAATTAGTTTCTATGGTGGGATGTCCCTCCATTGCCCCCATCACCGCCCCCCACCGGCAGCAGGTCCCAGAGAGTGCAGAGCTCAGGCCCTGATATGAGGCAGACCTACCTTCGGATTCTGGTTGTGCCATTCACTAATTACATGGTGTTGGGCAAGTCATTTAACCTCTTCCAGTCCCAGTATCCTCCCCTATAAAGGGAGATGCTACAAGGGTAAAATGAGCAAATCCTGTTTTCACAGACCTGAGCCACTTTTAACACCAAGCACATGTTCCCTGCTTCTGTTCTCCCCCTTCAAGCCAGTAAGTAGATTGAGCTGGCAAGCGCTTTCCCTGAGTTGACAGCCAAATGGGTCACAGTGGTTGCCAGAAAACACACAGAGCCCTCTGCGTGGAGAAACGTTTGGACATGGGACCCCGTTTAAACAGAACGCCCCCCTAGAGCAGCCTGGATCCTGAAGGCTGGGGTGCCTCCGGGTCAGCGGGATCTCTCGAGGCTGTATCTTCCCTGGGGATGGACATGTCATTTGTCAGCTTGTTGCTGAACTGCAACTATTTTAAAAGGAAGGACGGAGGCTGTGAAAATGAGATCAGATTTCAGAGTAGAGCCCAAAGGCGACCAGTTATGTGTGAACACAGCATGAGAAATAACAATAGGGAGTGAGATATGCTAAAAGTGTTATACATGAATTTACATTCAATAAAAAAACCCTTCCAGCTATAATTATCACATTTTTGCTAATATTGAGATTCTAGATGTCAGACTTAATATTTGAGTAAACTAATTAAAGAATATTTTTCCTAGCCTTGACAAACAATCTTTTTTATTGAAAGTTTTCAAAGGCATTTTTTTTTCTTTCCTAAAATGGACTGATCTGTGTGATCAGCACTTGGGGGTAGAACCCCAGAACCATCTCACCTCTCTGCTTTTCCTTCCCCCTCCCCCACCCCCAGCTCTATTTTGTGTTCTTTTGTTAAGGGCACTATTTTCAGACAGTGTTAATGTGTCTTTTTTATGCATTTGCCAAATAGTTCTAGGTGGAATTGCCTCTTAAGATTTCCTCTTTGGCTGTGGCAAATTCAGACTCAAATTGTCGGGCTCAATAGGGCCATTGTCACATTATAACAGGGAAAATGCTTCATCATGTGTTATAGAACAAGACGGAATCTTTGCTAAGGAGCTCGGGGATCAAAGCAGAGGAAAAAGATTAATTTTTATGCATCAAGTCATTATAAAGACAGAAGCAGACATTAAGATTGCCAGAGAGGAGATTTTCTCATCTAATAGCAACGTAGAGACCGTTGGGAAGATTGTTGGCTCCCTTCTCAAATTTGTTTTTACTTTTAAAGTGCCCAGATCTAGGTCATAAGCTTGTTTACACATATTTCACGTTTTATAAAGGGTCTCCCTTAAAAAAAGATACCACTTTCCCAGAATTTAGGTACATCTGAAATATTTTGATTGTTTTTACTCCATAAAAATCCATAGCTATCTTTCAGACAATTTTGAAAACAAAAGACAGAAAATAGAAAATGCAAAGAAATCCCTCTTTACCCTATAATCCGAATCCAGCAACTCTGGTCATGTCTTTCCTTTTCATCTTTTAAACGATGCTGCTATTTCAGGCGCTTGCAAACATAGGTCTGTGATTTTATATCCTGTTTCTTTTGTTCACCTAATATCATACTACACGTGATTTTCCACACCTTAATGTAGATTGTCTAAAGTGCCTGTGCCCAGTTTATTAAGTTCTTCCATTATTAGGCACTTGGGTAGCTTCCTTTTCTTTCTACTCTAAAAATATATATATTTGCCCACCAGAACTTTGCTATATTTTGATTTATATTCTTAAAATAAATTTCCCAAAGTGGAATTTCTGAGTCAAGGACTGTAAATATTAAGCTTGTGATACAAACTGCAAAACTGCTTTCTAAAAGAATTATACTGATGGAATGCCTTTTTACTATATCAGATGCCGTTTCAGTTAATTTGTACCTTTTGAACTTTTGGAAATAGATTATTTTCATATTTTGCTTAAATTTTTTGATAAATCACCGAGCATCATATATGGCAGACATTATTACTAATAAATGCCCTCAATAACATTTAATGACAAAGCATGAGTGAGTGTTTAAGAACAGTATAGAGTGGTAAAGACTGGATTTGGGAGGCAGGCTGCCTAGGCTCACAACTGGCCTCTACCACTTACCAGCTAAGTGATCTTAGGTCAGAATTTCTCATGCTCAGCACTGTTGACATCTGGGGCTGATAATTTTGCTGTGGGGAGCTGTCCTGTGCGTTGCAGGATGTTTAACAGCCTCCCTGGCCTCTAGGCCCCTTCTCCCCACTGTAATAACCAAAATGTCTCCCAATATTGCCAATTGTTCCTTAGGGACCACTCCTTCCCCTTTAAGAATCATTGGCTTTGTGGAGTTCCCGTTGTGGCACAGTGGATACGAATCCGACTAGTGTCTGTGAGAATGCTGGTTAGATTCCTGGCCTCACTTGTGGGTTGAGGATCCAGCATTGCCGTGAGCTGTGGTGTAGGTTGCAGATGTGGCTTGGACCCTGTGTCGCTGTGGCTGTGGCGTAGGCTGGCAGCTGCAGCTCCAATTTGGCCCATAGCCTGGAAACTTCCATATGCCATGGGTGTAGCCCTAAAAAGCAAAAAAAAAAAAAAAAAAAAAAAGAAGAAATCATTGCCTTTGGCAAATTAACAAACCTCTCAGTGCTCCATTTCTGTATATAAAATGAGATAAAAATAAAGCTCCCCTCCAGGTGTTTTTGGGAAAGCTATGCAGGTGTCCCTGTAGAGAATAGAGAAGAGGGGTGGCCGCAGGCCAGGCGCTTGGTCAATATCAGCTATTGTTAGTATTGAATTCTTGATGACTGCTCTTGAGCAAAATGCTTGTTTGTTATTTTATAGTTTATGGAAGTATCAGAGACTAATCAGGATCTCCTATACCCTAACAGCCAGGGACAACCCTCTTAACATCAGTAAATGTGTTGGATGAGTATGAAACATGAGACAAAGCTGTGTATACCACATGTAAAGTTTCACAGCTCATTTTTCTCCCTTACCACTGTGCTGTGGCTCTTTGCCTATGTGTTTGGAAATTCTTTGAAAAGCTGTTAAATATGTATATCATATCAGTTCTGTGACTGCTCTTTTATTTCACTAATCATCATATAATTTTTGGCATGTACATGCTGTGGGACTTCAAGACCTCGCCAAGGAGATGAAACTCAAAAAGGCCTCTGACTGAGATAAGACTTACCAGACCCTTATCATCCCACCTGTCTCAGTGTAATTGTTGGAATGTTCCTTAGGACCTCCCCCCACCCCACCCCACCCCGTCCCCCCACCCCCAGCAACCTGGCCTGCTCCTTCCTGCCATCTACCAGGAAAGTTGTATGGCTCACTCCTTGCCCCGCACCTGTAGGGCAGCCATCCAACCAGCAAGCGTACCGGAAGGCCCTATCCTTCCACAACCAATCAGCAGGTCAACAGGTGTATGATAAGACCTCTCCTCTCTGTCCTTTGTCTCTGGGCTGTAAAAACAGACACAACCATGCCCCTGGGTCAGCTCTCCCTAATTATCAGGAAGTCGGCCCTCTGTGCTAACAATGTTTCTTGTGTCGATAAACTTGTCTTTTCTTCACCTTGCTTTGAATCTGGAAAATTCTTTTTCTACCTGCATGCACAAACCACAGCACATGCTGTCAGATTTTTATAAATAGTATTCTTTCTAACTTATGAAAAATTTTAAACATGTAAAATTGGAACGAATAGGATAATGTATACCTACACTTTAAATGTTTTTTAAACATTGTGCTATATTTTCATTTTCTATTTTTATCTGTATGTTTGTGTATCTACATGGATACAGACACTTATGTTGAGTATTTTTTATTGTTTTGTGGCACCATTTAAAAGTAAATTTCAGGGAGTTCCCATCATGGCACAGTGGGAAAGAAATCCGACTAGGAACCATGAGATTGCGGGTTCGATCCCTGGCCTACCTCAGTGAGTTAAAGATCTGGCATTGCTCTGAGCTGTGGTGTAGGTCACAGATGTGGCTCGGATCTGGCATTGCTGTGGCTGTGGCGTAGGCCGGCAGCTGTAGCTCCGATTAGACCCTTAGCCTGGGAACCTCCATATGCTGCGGGTGCGGCCCTAAAAAGACAAAAAAAAAAAAAAAAAAGAAAAGAAAAAAACAAGTAAATTTCAGGAGTTCCCATTATAGCTCAGTGGATTAAAAACCCAATGTAGTCTCCTTGAGGGTGCAGGTTCAATGTCTCACCTCACTCAGTGGGTTAAGGATCTGGCATTGCTGCAAGCTGCAGCATAGGTGGCAGATGTAGCTCGGATGTTACTGTACCTGTGGTGTAGGCCTGCAGCTCCAGTTCGACCCCTAGCATTGGATCTTCCATATGCCAAAGATGTGGCCATAAAAAGAAAAAAAAACAGATAAAAATAAATTGCAAACATCGTTGCATTTCACTCTTAAAGACTTCAGCATGCCTCTCCTAAGAATAAAGACATTCATTCTCCTACATAACCATAAGATTCTAAATTTGATTAGTTCCCTTGTAGTGTCATTTAACTTGTTTCCCCAGCCTCTGGATTTCCTATAAACTGGAAGTTAGATCTAAAATCTTAACTAGGTTTAGACAAACGATTTTGGCAAGGATACTTCATGGGTGATTGTATCTTCAGGAGGATATATATACGGTTGTCCCATGATCATTCATGTGAAGTGTGATTACTTGATTCAAGTGGTGACCACTAGATTTCTTTATTTAGAGGTATATTTTTCCCTTTGCAAAATATCTACAGGATATCAGGGTGTCCCTTTGATGTCATGTAACTACCCTATTCTCCAACAATTCTTCACCTAATGGTTTTTAGCATCACTGGTGATTCTTGCCTAAGCCAGTTATTTTATTGAGAGCTTCAAGTGATGATTTTGGTAATTCTCTTATCTCACCTGATATTCTTCTGGAAAGAAGAGGTTTCCCTTTCCAAATGAAAGCTAAATTCTTGGTTCTTATGTTCTAAGTAGTAACTTAAAGAGTGAGATAAATGAATTTTGCTTATCTCTCTTTTTGTTTGTGTGTGTGTATTATAGACTTGTGGCATTTTCTTTAGTTCTTCAGTTATAATAACTTCATGATACTCAAGTTGTCAAGTGGGTGCCCCTCCAAGATGACTTCTCTGTCTTTCAGCATCAGTGTCTTTTGGTAGTCTTCGGGTTTTCTTGTTTTTGACTCATTGTGTTCCAAGCTTATTTTTACATTTTCTACCTCAGCTGTGGAATCAACCATTTCCCCAAGGAGCTTGATTCCTTTTAGTCATTAGTGATATGAATTATCTTTTGATGAATACCTTTGTAGATAAGGTTTTTAGTAAAATTGATGGATTTGAAATTATTTTGACAAAGATTGTGAATTTTTATTGCCTGTAATATACTTGCCAAATTGCTATATTGCACTTAGTAATAATCAACATTTCCTCTAACGTTTGAGAATGCCTATCCCGCTGGACTCATACTGGCATTAACTTTTTTATGTGATAACTAATTCTCTTTATTACAAGTAATATTAAACAGTTCGGTTTTATGGATTTTATAAGTCTATTAATTTTCTATTGTGGTATTTATTTGAAAGCTTAAAAAATATTTC